>CAUYLG010030531.1:0-51064 GCA_963573385.1 Cacajao melanocephalus
GTGGCTCCTCCGCCGGGAATCTCCTAGTCTGTGGGCAACAAAAATTCGTCTGAAAGTGCGGCGTCCACTCGCTCTCTGCGCTTTCACTGGGAGCTACAATCCTGAGCTGTTGTTAATCGGCCATCTTGGATCTCTCCCTCAAATAACTTAAATAATAAAGATATTCATCAAGACAGACATGGTGGCTCATGTGTATAATCCCAGCACTTTGGGAAGCCAAGGTGAGTGGATCACAAGGTCAGGAGCTCAAGACCATCCTGGTCAACATGATGAAACCCCTTCTCTATTAAAAACAGAAAAATTAGCTGGGCACGGTGGTGCATGCCTGTAATCCCAGCTACTCAAGAGGCTGAGGCAGGAGAATTGCTTGAACTAGGACCCAAGAGGCGGAGACTGCAGTGAGCTGAGATCGCTCCACTGACTCCAGCCTGGGCTACAGAGTGAGACCCCATCTCAAAAACAACAACAAAAGAAAAGAAAACAAAGAAAGATATTCATCAGTTCATTCTTCATACAAACCTGTGAAGTGTCTGATAAGGACACCTCTAAATATACTTAACAAAATACTTAATACTGTCATTGAAGATTCATATATTTTCCCATTTCTAGTCTGCTGAATTCATGGTGCTGGTTTTGTTTTCAGGATAAATCTTCCTGCAGTCCCAAAACAGGCTCAAAATTTCCAGATGTCATATGCAGAATTGACAAAGTCCAGGTTTTCAAAAGTGGAACAAGGATTGCATTAGAAAAAAGACGAAAGGAGGACTGCATGTAGGCAGAAGTTAGTGGGTCTTTATGTTTGAGAACTGGAGCTTCTATTTTCTTTATAAAGTAGAAGATAAAGTCACCTGCTGAGAGTAAGAAGGGAGGCTGGGCAAGCAAGTTTCAGAAGACATTTGAAATAGTCATTGCAGGGAGTAATAACAAGAGTTGAACAAAGAACCACAGTAGAATAACTGAGCATTAGTGAGGACCCAGTCGAGGTGGGTGACTATAAAGTTACACTGGTAATGGCTTGTCATGTTCAGTGATTCTCTCTTCCATGAGCACTCAGCTACTCAGGTGTGAATACTGGGAAAATGAACAGTTATAAGGTTGGAGGCATTAAAGGCACACGCAAAAGAAGAAAAGGGGAAGAAAGAGTTTGAATATTAGAATGACTAAAATGAAGAACCAGGAAATCTAAGCTGCACAGAGAAGTATTAGGGAGAGGTAAAGTGCCTCGAGAGACACAGAGGCAATAGTTGAAAGAATAAGCTAGAACAACTAAATATTATACTTAGGAAACACAATGCCTGAATTAGTGTATTTGACAGAAGAACCTTTAAAAATTTTAAATCCTTTCTAAACCAGGAAAACATGAATGTATTCTCCTTTTGTAATAATTTTAGTGATTTTTTTTTTGATGCAGCTTATCAATAAAAGCTAAGTTGCCTTTGGCCACACAAATCCCCCTCCCTCTCTACAAAGGCAAACCATGATTTTAAAAAAGAGCTTGGAAGGCAGAGCAAGATGGCAGAATAGAAAGCTCCACTGATCAGCCTCCACCACAAGAACACCAAATTAACAACTATCCTTTATACGAACCAAAAATCAGGTGAGAACACAAGATACATGGTTTCAACTTCACATTGCTGAAAGAGGCACTGAAGAGATAGAAAAACAGTCCTGAATTGCTGATACCAACCCTCCCTCAACCCTGGCTGCAGCGGTGTAGGGTGTGGTGAGCATCTCTGGATACTGGGGGCATGGAGAACACAGCAATTGTGAGGCATTGAACTCAGTGCTGTTCTGTTAGAGCAAGAAGGAAAACTGGATCAAACTCAGCTGATGCTTGCCCATGAAGGGAGCATTTAAAACAGCCCTAGCCAGAGGGGAATTGATAATCCTAGTGGTCTGAAACTGAGTTCCCTTAAACTCCATCATGATGGGCTATAGCACTCTGTCTCCAAGTAAACTTGAAAGGCAGTCCAGGCCATAAAGACTCAGTTGTAGGTGAGTCCTCACGCTGAGTTAGACCCACAGACAGTGTACGGTAGGGGTGGGTGGGGTGTGGCACACAATATACTGAGACACTTGCTGGGGAAGCCAAGGGAGTGCTGGCATCACCCCTTCTCTAGACCCAAGCTGTACAGCTTGAAGCTTCAAAATAGACCACTTCCTTCTATTTGAAGAGAGGAGAGGGAGGAGTGGGGAGAACTTTGTCCTGCTTCTTGGATACTAGCACAGCTGTGGCAGGATAGGACACTGAACAGAGTCAAGAGGCCCCTGTTCCAGGGCCTAGCTCCCAGAGACACCCTGGACCAGAAGAGAGCCTGCTGCCTTGAAGGAAAGGAACCAGTGCTGGCGGCATTTATCACCTGCTAACTGAAGAACTCTTACACCCTGAAAAAACAGCCGCAATACTCAGGTATACTACACATCAAGGGTCTTGGTTGAACCTCTGAGACTTGCTGGCTTCGGGTACCAGCTTGGTCACAGTGGGATAGAGCACCAAGTGGGCTCTTAGGAGCTCTGATTCCAGAACTTGACTCTTGGATGGCATTTCTGGACCTGCCCTGGGCCAGAGGGGAGCCCATTGTTCTGTAGGGCGAGTCTTAGGCCAGGCAGCATTCATGACAAGGTGACTTAAGAGACCTTGAGCCTTAAGGGTAAATCAGTAGTAGTCTGGCAATACTCTTTATGGCCTGAGGTGGCGAGGGCTACAGGGTGAGGCTCCTTTGCCTTTGGAAAGGGGAAGGAAGAGTGAGAAGGACTGTGCTGTATGGTTTGAGTGCCACCTAAGCCACAGTACAACAGAATACTAGGTTTTGACTCTAGTCCCTAACTCCTGGACAACACTTCTGGATGCACCTGGGTCTTGGGGGAACTTGCCGCCCTGAATGGAAAGACACAGGTCTGGCTAGCTTTGTCACCTGCTGATTTTAGAGCTCCAGGGCCTTGAATCAACATAGGCAGTAGCCAGGGAGTGGTTACAGCAGGCCTTGGGCGAGGCCCAGCACTGTGCTGGCTTCAAGTCTGTTCCAATGCAGTCATAGTGGTGGTGGTCATGGGGGTGTTTGTGTCACTCCACCCCCAGCTTTAGGTGGCTCAGAACACAGAGAGAGATTCTGTATGTTTTAGCGAAAATCAGGGAAGGGAACAAGAGTAAGTATCTGGTAAACTAGAGAATTCTCATGAATTTTGTCTAAGACCACCAAGGCAGTACCTCTGTGAGTCTGTAGGAACCACAGTACTACTGGAGTGTCCCCTAAAGAAGAAACAGCTTAGATTATAACACCAAAGTTTCTTCAAATATCTGAAAAGCCTTATCAAGAATGATGGCTATAAACAATCCCAGACACAATATACTTACAAACAAAATTCAACAATACGTTAGAAAGATCACTCATCATGACCAAGTGGGATTTATCCCTTGGATGTCAGAATGGTTCAACATATGCAAATCAATCAACATGACACATTACATCAACAGAATGCATGACAAAAAACCATATCTCATTTTAATTGATGTTGAAAAAGCATTTGATAAAATTCAACACAATCCTTCATGATAAAAAAAACCCTCAAAAAATTGGGTATAGAAGGAACATAATAAAAGCCATATATGACACACCACAGCTAGTATCAAACTGAATGAAGAAAAACTGAAAGCCTTTTTACTAATACCTGGAACACAACAAGATGCTCACTGTCACTCCTATTATTTAACATAGTACTAAAAGTCCTAGCTAGAACAATCAGACAAGAAAAATATATGAAGGGCATCCAAATTGGAAATAAATAAATAAAATTATCCTAGTTTGATGATATAATCATATATGGAAAAACCTGGACTCCATAAGAAAACTATTATAATTGATAAACAAATTCAGTAAAGTTGCAGGATACAAAATCAACATACAAAAAAGTCAGTAGCAGTTCTATCTGCCAATGTTGAACAATATGAAAAAAAAAATAAAAAAGTAAATCCATGTATAATAGCCATACAAAAAATATCTAGAAATTCACTAAACTGAAGAAATGAAAGATTTCCAAAATGCAAACAATAAAATATGGATGAAGGAAATTAAAGAGGGCATATATATATATATGTTCCAATGCAGTCATAGTGGTGGTGAGAAGGACTGTGTCTATATATATATGTATAAAATATATATATCCCATGGATTGGAAGACTCAATGTTGTTAAAATGCCCATATTACCCAAAGCACTCTACAGATTCAATGTAATCCCTATCAAAATACAAAGACATTCTTCACAGAAATAGAAAGAACAGTCCTAAAATTTATGTGGAACCACAAAAGACCCAGAATAGCCAAAGCCATCCAAAGCAAAAAGGACAAAACTGGAGGAATCACATTGTTTGAATTCAAATTATACTACAAAGCTATAGTCACCAAAACAGCATGGTACTGGCCTAAAAACAGAAATAGACCAATAAAACTGGATGTTAAAACTGCTGCCCAGCCACTTTGGGCTTCTCATGCCTCTGAACCAACAGGCAAATAAGGGAGTCGGCTTGCTGGCTGGGATGACTCTTCCTAACTACCAAGAAGAAATTAAACTACTATTCCACAATGGAGATTTAAAGAGTGTGTCCAGAATATAGGAGATTCATTAGGGCATATCTTATTATAACCACACCATGTGATTAAAGCCAATGGAAAACTACAACAATCCAAATGAGTTGATATTACTAATGGCCCAGACCCTTCAGGAATGAAGGTTTGGGTCATTCCACCAGGAAAAGAACCACAACCAGTTGAGTGCTTGCTGAAAGGTAAAGAGAATGCAGAATGGGTATGGAAGAAGGTAGTTATAAATTTCAGCTACAATCACAAGACCAAAGCAAAAATGATAAATGGGATCACATAGAGTTAAAAAGTTTCTGCCCAGCAAAGGAAACAATAAACAAAATGAAGACACAGCCCATAGAATGGGAGACAATTATGAAAATGAGGACATAATTGTCATAAGTATAAAACAAATGTTTTTGCTTTCTTTCCTTTATTCCTTTATCATGTAACATAAGATACACAGAGTTTATATCACAGTATTCAGATATTGTTAATTTTACATCATAGTAAAATTACAGGATATAAAGAAGAATATTCATCACTCAACAACTTTACCTTCTCTTCTGGAGAAGGGATTAATGAATGTATAGTTGTATGCAGGACAGTGGTATCATGTTAGATGAAACTATGACTTTGTTATTGTCTTTATTTGGAGATTAAGCATGGTTCAAAGTGAGGTGATGCATATGAGCGCTGAAAAGAAAAAAGCTCATTTTCTTCTGTACATTCCAAACACTCTCAATACTTGACTCCTGATGTGTGTGTGTGTGTGTGTGTGTGTGTGTTTCCACAACAAAAATCAATTTAATTATCAAACAAACATCAACTGGATGTCATCTGATTAAATTCAATTCTTCCACTATCTACCTGGAGTTAGCGTCATATCCCCAGGTTAAGGGCTCAGTTCCACTATACTACATCCTATCATCTCAGATGCCAATTGCAAGTAGTGTCTTCTCAGGTTACCCACAACATCCGTACAACTTGGCTATAGAACAGGGGTTCCCATGACCCATCCTCAGTTTTAATAATTTGCTAGAAATACAGTATTTGGGGAAAAAGTTTACTTACTAGGTTACTAGCTTTTTATAAAAAGATAAAATTCAGAAACAGCCAGATAGAAGAAATGATTAGGGTGAGGTATGGGGGCAGGGTGTGGAACTTCCACACTGTTTGTAGGAACACCATTCTCCAAGCACCTCCACATGTTCACCAACCTGGAAGCTCTTTGAACCCCAGCCTTTGGGATTTTATGAGAAATTCATTACATAGGCATGATTTGTTAAATCGTTGGCCATTTATGATTAAGTCAATTTGCAGCTTCTTTCCCCTCCTTAGAGGTTAGAGGGTAGGGCTGAAAATTTCAGCCTTCTTGTCACATAGTTGATTCTCCTGGCAACCAGGAAAATCACTTCATAAATTACAAGGGGTTTAGGAGCACTGAATCAGAGATAAAAAGCAAATATTAACTTCCTCTTATATTACAATATCAGAGGTACCAAGTTGACAAAGGGTAGTTTATGATGGTTAGTTGCATGTATCTATTTGACTGGGCCATGAGGTGTCCAGATATTTGATCAAGCATTATTCTGGGTGTGTTATGAGATTGTTTAAAAATATTAACTTTTAAATTAGTCTACTGAATAAAGTAGACTGAGGAGATGAACAGATAAAATAGATTAATATTTAAATTGGTAGACCTAGATTTCCCCTTTAATGTGGATGGCCTAAATCAAATGAAAAGTCTGAGTAACAGGGAACTCTTCGTGCCTAACTGCCTACAAGATGGAATTTTGATTTCTACTGCCTTTGGACTCCAGACTGAAACATCAGCCTCTTTCTGGGTTTGAAGGCTGTTGGTCTTTGGAATGGACTACACTGTCAGCAATCTTGGTTCTCAGGCCTTCAAACTCAGACTGCAATTTTGCAAGTGACTCCCCTGTGTTTCCATCTTGCCAACTGCAGATCTTAGGACCTGTCTCTCTCCATAATCACATAAGCCAATGCCTTATAATATACCTCTGTATTTATAAATATAGGCAGATAGATAGACAGACAGACAGACAGATAGATAGATAGATATCCTCTATTACTTTTGGTGCTCTAGAAAACTCTGACAAATACAACTAGAAAATAAAACAAAAGTAATCTACATTGGAAAAGAAGATGTGAACCTGTATTTATAGATTACTTGCTTTTGTTTATTGAAATTCGAAAGAATCTATTTAAATGCTATGGGAAGTAATAATCAAGTTAAGCAAGATTATAGAATAAATGATGAATATTACCCCACAAGCATAGGTGACCAAAACAAAAATGATAAATGGGATCACACAGAGTTAAAAAGTTTCTGCCCAGCAAAGGAAACAATTAACAAAATGAAACGACAGCCCATAGAATGGGAGAAAACATCTGCAAAATACCCATCTGACAAGGGATTAATAACCAGAATGTATACAGAGCTCAAACAACTCTCTAAGAAAAGAACTAATAACCCAATTTAGAAATGGGTAAAAATTCTGAATAGACATTTCTCAAAATAAGAGTGACAAATGGATATAGGCAAAAATGCTCAACATCATTGATCATCAGAGAAATGCAAATCAAAACTACAATGAGATATATCACCCCAGTTAAAATGGCTTTTATCCAAAAAACAGGAAATAACAAATGCTGGCAAGAATGTGGAGGAAAAGGAACTCTAGGACACTGTTGGTGGGAATTTAAATTAGTACAACCACTATGGAGAACAGTTTGAAGGTCCCTGAAGAAAAACTAAAAGCTATTATATAATCCAGCTATCCCATTTCTAAGTATATACCAAAAATAAAGGAAATCAAGATATCAAAGAGATATCTGTACTCCCATGTTTATTGCACCACTATTCATATTAGCCAACATCTGGAAACAACCTAAGTGTCCATCAACAGATGAGTGGATAAATAAAATGTATTTATACACAGTGGAGTACTATTCAGACATAAAAGAGAATGAGATCCTGTCGTTTGCCACAACATGGATAGAACTGGAGATTATTATGTTCAGTGAAATAAGCTAGGCACAGAAAGAAAAACTTCCCATGTTCCTCACTTATTTTTGGGAGTTAAAAGTTAAAACAATTGAACTAATGGAGATAGAGAGTAGAATGTTGGTTATTAGAGGCTAGGAAGTGTAGTGAGGAGGGGAATTATGGAAGTGAGGATAGTTAACGGGAACAAAATTAGTTAGAAAGAATGAATAAGATCTAGCATTTGATAGCACAACAGGGTAACTAAAGGCAATAACAATTTAATTGTAAATTTAAAAATAATTAAAATAGTTGGATTGTTTGTACCATGAATAAACACTTGAGGTGGTAGATACCTCATTTACCCTGATGTGATTATTACATATTATATGCCATCAAAATATCTCATGTATTCCATAAATATATACACTATGTAGTCACAAAAATTAAAAAGATTTTTTTAAAATATCAATATTAAAAATTCAATTATATGCCATGCAATAACAATGAACAATCTGAAAATAAAATTAATAATACAATTCCATTTCGGTAGTATTATAAAGAATAAAATATACAGGAAAAAAAGTAACAAAGTAAATTCTAAACGTATATGCACCTCTAGGTGCACTGGTGTAGAAGTCTCATCCTGCAGATGTGGGGAGCCTTGACTACATGGCTTGGTTGGGTACCACCCATACTGCAGGTATCACTGGTTGAAGTTAGATGCCTGCAGCATTCCCAAGCTGTAATTACAGGCTCATGGCTCTATCTGTATTGGGTTGTGGAGTTGGCACTACTCCCATGGATCTACTTTGTCCTAGTGGGAAGTCTCTGTGATGGCTCTCCCCAATAGCAGTTCTTTGCCTGAGCCTCCTGTCTCTCTGGGGCATCCTTTGAAATCTAGATAGAGGTAGCTATACCCTCACAGCTTTGCTAAGCACAATGCATACTGCATCTGGCTTACTGGAGCTGCACCTGGGGTGGCTGCAGAGTGCTGTGACAGAATGTGGGGAACAAAGTCTGCCATGTGAAGTGGCACCAGCAGTGGTGGCCCCTTCTTTGCAATTGTTTTGCCTCCCAGGTCCTTACACTCTGGTACTGGTAATAAGAGAGATAGCCATGATTATCTCCAAAATGGCTTTAAGGTCATTCTTCCATTGTCGTGGATAATACGTCCTGGCTTCTGTTTAGATGATTGACTAATCTCCCGATTATCTGCATAAATATCACCTAGATTTTGTTGGAATGGTTGATCCATACTAAACTCATTTGGTCACACCATTTGTATTCTCTCCCAAAAAGCTTTCTCATGTTTTCCAGTATGGATAGGCTGATAATTTTCCAAATTTTTACATTCCACTTCTGTTTTGATTATTTTATCATTAACTCATCTGCCTTCTTGCATTTTACTATAAGCACTCAATTACAAAAACCAACCATGCTGCTCCTTAAATGCTTTGCCTAGAAATTGTCCCAGCCAAATATCCAATTTTATTGCTCAAACTTCTATCTTTCACAAATGATTAGTCCATGAACATAATTAAGCCAAGTTCTTTGTTACTTTATAATAGGGATGGCCTTTTCCCAATTGTCCAATGTCATATTACCCATTTCTGCCTGAGACCTCATCAGAATGCCCTTTGCTGTCTATATTTCTATCAGCATTATGTTCATAGTCACTTAGATGTTCTCTAAGAAGATTGAGGTTCTCTCTACATCTGTCTTCTTCTATTTCTTCATCAAAATTTTCTTTAATGTTCTGTTCACTGCAATGCAGTCTTTTTCTAGAATGTACCTCAAAATGCTTTAAGCCTCTACCCTTTACCCAGTTCCAAAGCTGCTTCCATATTTTTAGGTATTTCTTACAAGAGCACCCCTACACCTTAGTACCAATTTTCTGTTTTAGTACATTTGGGCTGCTATACCAAAATATCATAACAGGGTAGTTTCAAATAAATGGAAAGTTATTTTAAAATTTCCAGAAATTTTAATGATTTCCTTTTGGAGCCTGGAAAATCTAAGATTAAGGTGCTGGCAAACTCAGTCTCTGGTAAGGGTCTTACCGGCTCATGGATAGTTATCCTTTTACTATAACATCACATGTCAGAAGAGACAAGCTAGCTTTCTGGGGTCTCTTTTCTCTTTTACAAACACACGAATTCCATTCTTGAGGACTCTGCTTTCATAATCTAATCACCTCCCAAAGACCGTGCCCCCCAATCCAACTTTCTAATATCATCACCCTTGGAGTCAGGATTTCAACATATCAACTATGGAAGGCACTAACATTCAGACCATAGCAATGATCTAGAATTAAGGCAAAACCTTCTTACACACGACACTAAAGGTAAAAGAGAACAAAATAAATAAATTGAACATCATCAAAATTAAAAACTTTTTTTTACTTTAAAGGATATCGACAAGAAAGCGAAAAGACAACTCATAGAATGTGAGAAAATATTTTGAAACTCCTTGTCTCATAAGATAATTGTATCTATAATCTAAGGAACTCTTATGACACTATAATAAAGAGACAAATGGCCAAATAGGAATAGATACACTACTGAGAAGATTAACAAATGGCCAATAGTCATATGAAAAGACATTCAATATCATTAACCATCAGAGAATGCAAATCAAAGTCACAATGACATATCACTTCACATCCACTAGAATGGCTATAACCAAAAGAAAAATACAAAATAATATCAAAAGTGTGAGGAAACTGCAATCCTCATACACCGTTTGTGGGAATGTGAAATGGTATGGCTGCTTTAAAAACCAATCAGGTAGTTTCTGTAAAGGTTAAACACAGCGTTATGACATTTTCACAGGATTCTTAGGGTGTTGCTTTACCAGCTGGAAACCTCTGTGTCTGGTGTTGCCTTTGCCAGAGTTTTGCTTGGACTTGCTGGGCTCCTTCTTCCCATTTGGCCTGGCAGGCTGCACTCGGCTTACACTACTGGCCTGAATCCCATACCTGCAAAGGACAAAACAGTTGTGGAGTGGTGAGGGGCGCATGAGTGAGCCAGGGGTCCAGCTACTGGGCACAGCCAGGCATACTGGCTATGGTGGCGCAAGCAGTTCCAGTCACAAGCACAGGAACCAGTTCCCTGTGAGTCTGTGGCTGGATCAGGCGTACTGCAAGTGGGTTCCACTTCTGGCACCAGGGAACATGGTGGTGTGTGGAAGCTTGGAGACGCCAGAAACTCCAGAGCTCCAAAGAGGGTGTCAGAGCCCTGGATCAGGGAGCTCCTAGGTCTGGGCCCCCAAAGAGCCGCAACTCTTCTCTCTTTCTCATCACTTGCAATGTGGCAAACAAGTGGCATGTTTCAGCCCTGTTTGTGTTACAGCTCTTTCAGTCCCACCATTTGGTGGGTCCTAAGTCCTTGTCCCACATCCAGGAAGAATGAGGTACATGGACAACTGGAGGGTCAGTAAGGTGCAGAGGTGCTTTACTGAGCAACAGTACAGCTCTTAGGAGACCCCAAAGTGGGTAGCTTCTTTCCTAAAGCAGGTCACCCTGATGTCTGCCCGAGTCTGGCTGAGTCAAGGGTTTTCATGGGCTTCAGGTGGGAGGAAGTATGTGCTGATTGCTCTGTGGGCAGCCATGTGTGGCTGAGAAAAAGCACTCTAAGTTCTCATATTGGTCCATGGAACTGGCAGCCTGGCCCCCAGGCTTCAGGCTGTCCCAGGCCTGAAGGTGGGGCATTACTAGGGATCCTGGGGGCCAGGGACATTACCTGATGTCTCTGGCACCCAGGCCGTGCTGAGGGGCACCCACAGGCCCACACCAAGCTACTCTCAGCACCGCCCCCCTCAGCCTCCCTCCAGTGTGTTCAAAGTCTGGAAAGGAGGACAAGGCAGCAAGGGGATCGCATGTGAGCGCTGCCTGGAGCATACACACGCCCAGCTAGGCCAGGATGGCGCCCAGGCTTGGCCTCAACTTTGCTCTGAAATTAGAGCAGCACTGGGAGCTTGGAGAGGCTTGGCAGTGGGAGCAGGCATTTCTGAGTCTGTGGGATCATGGGGACTTCCAGCTGTGCCCAGGAGGGTGGGGCTCCCACCCGTCCAACTTGGACAGGAATGGGGCTTCTGCTTATTCCTGGCTCAGGCTGGCCTGTGGAGTGCATATCCCCAGCAGTGCCCTCCTGCTGCAGCCAGTGTCTTTGCAGCAACTGCACCAGTTGGGCTGTTGCTGTCATCAATATGACCCAGCAATTCTACTTCTAATGTACCCATGGGAAATGAAAATAGATGTCCAAACAAATACTTGCATGTAATTATTCATAGCAACATTATTAATAATAGCCAAAAAGTAGAAACAACTTAATGTCTATTAACTGATGAAATTATAAATAAAATGTTGCATATTCATACAACAAGATATTATTTTGTGATCAAAAGGATGAGGTACTAATATGTACTGCAGCATGGATGAACCTTGAAAACATTAAGCTAAGTAAAAGAAACCAGTCACAAAAGACAACAATTATATGATTCCATCTATAAGAAATGTGAAGAATAGGCAAATATATAGAGATAAAAAGTAGGCTTGTAGTTCTAGGTGCCAGGACTGAGGACAAATAATAGTGACTGCTAGTGCTTATAGAGCTTTTTGGGGGTGCTGATGAAAATGTTTCATAATTGATTTCAGTGATGATTGTACAACTCTGTGGACATACTCAAAACCATTGACTTGTATGCTTTAAATAAATGAATTGTATGCTATGTGAATTATGTGTCAATAAGTCTCTATTTTTTTAAAACAAGAAAGTAAATAAATGTTAGAGTCTTGCTTTTAAGATATGGTTCCTCTAGATTCTAAAACACCTTCACTTAAGGCCGTCAACAAATGTGTATGATTTATTAAAATAATTTTTTTCTAAAGTTTTCTTAAAGAAAATAACTTCAAAGGAATTTTTGTTATAGTAATGAACTGCAAATAAATTTTTATTATACTAGCACCATTTAAATGAAATTCTGTGACAGCAATGATCTATCCTTTGAGTCTGTCCATGAAACTGAATACAGTGAATCTGAGAAGCTTTCAAAAACAGTTAAATGTTTGTTTTAAGTTAAAGACATCAACACTTTAGAAAAAAGCTTGGCAATATTAAGCTGTATTTAAATTAGTTCATTTATAGAATTAAATAGGTAATATTTACTGAACAACTTTCTTACTGTGCTTACAGTTTGCCCTACTCTGTATTTTCATTTCATTAGATAATAAATTTGCTTTTTGTTTTTTAAAGAAAATTCCTAGGTTCCTTCCTTTGGTAGTAGGATTATTGTAACCAGTTTAAGAGAAAAGCAGGCCATAATAGGTCATGGAATTACATGCATATTCCATATCCTTTGAGTTTTGCTAGGTTAAAGATGTTTAAAATACCTTATTATTCTAACACATTTACTTATTTATTTATTACAGTAAATGACAGAGGGCTTGAAATTGCCACTTTCCCATAATAGTAAGGAAAATCTTTTTACAAAACACATATTCTATTCAAAACCACAAAGCATTATGTTACATTATAAGAACTAAGCCAAACATTATTCCTAGAGAGTCCAAATGAAATTATGGGTCAAATTTGGCAACCGTATGCTACTACTTTAATTAACAGCAATAGTAATAACACAATTGAAATTGATATAGGTCTTTAGTTCATAAATGATTTCACATATATTAGTTTCTTTGATTCTTATAACTTTTGAAGTATATATTATCAATTATCTCTACTTTGTTGATGGGAAAATTGAAGCGAATAAATTAAAATACATGTCTGAGTTCTTTAAGCCAGTAAGGAATTTCATGTAACGATCTGTCCATCTGCAGAATAACTGAGTGTTAATCACAGGGTTAGGGGTATGGCCCCTTCATCAGATTAGCTGTGCCTCATTTTAATCACCTAGAATTAAGTGCTTTTAGGTTGTAACTATCATTTGTGCTATTCAAGTATTTTTGACCCCCTGACTGCTGAGCACAGAGTATTACTGTACTTCATGACCCCCTTTAGGTTGAGTGGAGCTGCACAATCATTTCTGGCCAATGAGTCATGAGCAAAAGAAACATGAGTTACTTCTGGGGCAGAAGGGGTAGGATGGAAAGAAAAATTCTGCAAGTGGGTTATTAGGTGTAATAGCAAGCGAAGTCACTCCTACTTCCACTCCTTGATTCCTGGGTCCATGTGTTCTACCTACGGGAGAGACTGTACCATATAATGGACTCTGATGCAAAGTGTACATTGCATCCTCCAAGACAGAACCCCATTACTTCAGGATGTTTTCTCCAAAATGGCACCATAACTGAGTCTACAGTAAGCCGATCCACCTTTCAGTCAAGCCAGCTACTTCCAAGCTATTAAATGTACAGTAAGAACAGTTGATTTTATGTGCATGAGCCCATGATGACTTCTTTTACTGTGAAATGAGTTCCTTGATCAGATGTGATGCTCTATGGAATGCTATGGTGGTGAATAAGACATTCTCTGAATCCATAAATAGCGGTTTTGGAAGAAACATTAATGGCAGGGATGGTAGATTTATAACCAGATTGAATTCATTTCAGTGAGGATGAATCTCTACCTACTCCATGAGGGCAGAGATCCAACGTAATCAACCTGCTGCCAGATGGCTGGCTTGGCTGGCAGAATGTTCCTTCACCACTGTTCTTCAGGTTTACCCTTAAGTGGGGTTGCAGTGCTGTAGCTGCTCTTTCCACATGGTGCTAGCATATTGTGAAGACCTAGCTCTATGCCAAGCTCAGGACCTTTTCTTCCTCAGTCACTTGGTTATAAGGAGATTCCCAAAATGCCATTTTTGCAGGTTTATCTTCTGGGACCATTCCTGGTAGCAATTCTGTATTGTTCCATGTTCACTCAGGAGATAAAAAATCACACAGTCATTTGAGGAGGCAAAATTTAATATAAACCACTATTAACAGAGAATTGGAGTAATTATTAACATGGTAGGACTTAATGGAAATCTACTGTCTGGTTGGTGTTGAGCCTCAGAACTTGTCAGATGCCAGGAGAAGTTGCTGCCTATTGGAAACTACCAGACTCAGGAGCTTCACAAGTCCTCCTCTTCAGGAGTCTAATGCACTGGGTCAGCTCTGGGCTGCTGTGCTTGACAGACATCAGGGAAGGTCTGGACTCCAGGGTTGCCTGTGTGTGTCAATGCCTGGGACTAATAAGAGAGAAGGGGATGCGGCAACCTGGGCTAGTGACAGGCCCACAATATCTGGGACTATGCCAACACAGCTGTACGAGTTTGATAGTGAGTCAAATACCATAAAAAGTTTTGCCCTACAGGAACCTCACATTGAACAGTGGAGAAAAAGAGCTCTCTGCAGGACACTGGTAAGAGAGCACACCAGAAATAGGAAGAAAAAATACCCTTCCTTCTTCAGTATCCCTCCAGATCCTCTACTGACAACATTTAACAACTTGGTAGGTGGTGAAGGAGAAATATCTATAAGGTTCATCTCCATTATCACAGAGCAGGCAATGAGAGTCCATTTGGAGCACAGAGGCAAAGAATTAACAATCAGCATACTGACTGTACTCTTCACTTCTATGACTCTTTGGTTCTTCTTTGTAGTCTGTTGTAGTTATTCTTTTATTTTATAATGTATATTTTTGTATATTGTTTTATTATTTAAAGTTTTTTTACTCATAAAAGTTTTATATGATGATTCTGATCCATGATAGTTTCCTTGAATGCTTTAAATTATGTCTTGTGATCTCATCTGCAGTATAGTTTTATCTGTTGAAACTGTAAAGAGTGGGTTGAGAAAGAGATAATTTTATTTGCTTATGCCAGAGATCCCAGTTACATCACTAACCCAAGAACACTTTTAATATTTTGAATTGTGACTTCCCAAACCATGGGTAGGATTTGAGAGGAGTTATCTTTCCTACATGGAGCCCAGGCTGATCCTGTTATTGACTGAATATCTTATAAGTTTACATTTCCATTATTCCTGCAATTCAAATGCAAACCTTTAGATTATTGAGACCAATCCTACACATTCCATCCTGGGGACAGGCAGAGTAGCAGCCCAAATGTTTACCAATCTCATTCTCTCACATAAAGTTACTTTGTTTTTGTCTCCCAGAAGTTAATTACTTTTTTGCAACTTCAACCATGAATTTAAAGATTCTTATTACAGTTCTTCAGGATTGGTAGTGGAAGAATTTTAGAATTATCTGTTCTGCTAAATTCTGAGAGCTGAGAGTCCCTGAATATCCTTGTAAATCCTTCTTTATATTTTATTTTTCTTTAGAGATAGGGTCTTATTGTGTCATGAGTCTGGAGTGCAGTAACACAGTGGTAGTTCAGAGCAGCCTCAAACTCCCGAGCTCAAATGATTCTCACACCCAGCATCCCTAGTAGCTGAGACTACAGGCATGCACTACCAACAACAGCTAATTAACTTTCTTTTATACCAATGGGGTCTTCTTATCTTCTTACGTTGCCTAGGCTGGCCTTGAATTCCTGGCCTCAAGTGATCCTCCTGCTTCATCCTCCCAAAGTGTTAGGATTTCAGGCATGAGCCACCACATTTGGCCCTCTTTTTAATTTTTTAAGACAACATATGCAACTTTCTTTTCAATGAGGAGTAAATTATTTCCCACTGACCACTTACCTTGGGTAAATTATTAAACTCTGCTCATCAGTGTCCCCATCTGTAAAACGGGGATGGTAATAATAGCATCTATACCATAAGGTGATGGTGAAGATTAAATGAGTGACCATACATAAAGTACTTATAAGAGTGTCTGACTCAAAGTAGACACTAATTACCTTTCACTGTTAATACTACTGATGAGCCTGTAAAGAATAAGAATACTCTCTGGGGACTGTGACAAGTTCTGGAAGAAAGTTAAAGAAAGACTAACATTTTAGAGCAAAACATGCTCTCTCTGATAGATTTAAGACACCAGCCCCTGGCTTGTTACCAGCTTCTGGCAAAGATGAATGCATTAGTCTGTTTTGTGTTGCTATGAAGGAATACCTGAGGCTGGGTGATTTATAAAGAAGAGAGATTAATTTAGCTCACAGTTCTGCAGCCTGTACAGCATCTTCTTGGCTTCTAGTGAGGCCTCAGGAAGCTTACAGTCATGGCAGAAGGCAAAGGGGGCACAGGCGTGTCATAAGGCAAGAGAGAGAGAGCAAGCGAGTGAGAGAGAAACAGAAAAAGAGGCAGAGAGAGAGAGAGAGGTGCTACGCTCTTTTTTTTTTAACAATCAGTTCTTCTGTGAATTAATAGAGCAAGAACTCACTAGCACAGGGAAGGCAGCAAGAAATTCATGAGGGATCCTCCCCAATGACCCAAACATCTCCACTAAGCCCCACCTCCAACATTTAGGATCACATTTCGACATAACTTTAGAAGGGGACAAATAGCCAAATGATATCAACCATATACATGAGCATGTGACTTCAGGTGACCGTGTGATCCAAGCAGTTCCTCATGAAATGGGTGCTATAGCAATGAAAAGACTCCTAAAATCGAATGAGCCTTCCTTCAGCAAACCATACTCATGTGGAAATGTTATTTCGTTCAGCAAACCATACTCATGTGGAAATGTTATTTAAACATACATTGCGTGAGCATTTGGTTCTTGCTCCCATCAGGTCTACCCCTATGATCTCATAGTGAGTTCTCTCTGAACAGCTAACTAATGGGTAAAAACTCCAGATCTGGCTTACAGATGGATCTTTACCATTTGCAGAATCAGTTAGCAGTTGTTGCAGAGCAAAAGGACAGTGGACAAAGGAAATCCTCCTCTTGAGATACAACAGTGCCAACTATGCTTCAAAGGGGAGTTAGAATGAGGATTGTACGCTGTTTCCAGGGCAAAGGCTAGAGGTTTGACTTGATGGGACTTAGAAGAAACAAGGTAGGATCTTGGGGTCAAGAAGGTTTGGGAAAATGTATGTGGATGAGTTTCTTCGAATGGCCCCAGAATAAAAGCATATTTATAAGTAGCCCACAATGATGTTTTCCAAAAGAGCCATTTCATCTGATAAATTTATATCATCAAAAATAAGTGACAATAATGCTTATTCTCCCGTGGATGTTAATCCTATTGCTTTTCTAGAAACTCCAGTGCTTGTTCTGTGGCTTCACATACCCCAGTGGCCATAGTGGCAGGGATTTATGCTACGCATTGGCTCAAAAATAAGGATTTCCCCTCACTAAAGGATAACTGGCTACTGCTCAGCGCTCAACTTGCCACAGTAGCAGCTACGCAGGGCCCTTACTCTGCCACACTGGAGGATGCTACGATTTGTCTTTAGTGGAAAAGTCAGATTGCCTTTGCCTTCTCTGCTCACCAAATTTCCCTTGACATGCTCGTCCATGAACTTATTGATTTGTCTATTCCTCATCAGATTTTGCACATTATATATTTTTTCTAACTAGTTAAACCATGTTCTAGAAAAAGAAGTAAAGCTTTTGGGCAATGCCCATGGGGTAACTTATCTCATTACAAAACCCAATACTAGAAACAGCAGACTTCATAGATGGTGGAACGGAATAGTAAAGACTCAGTTATGGTCTGAGGATATCCTATGTGGAAAGTACAAGGAAGAAAAAGCTTTTTGACAAGATGCATATTCATGAAACCAGAAATTAATGTATGATATTATTTCTCCTAAACAGGACAGAAGTGGGAAGGGCTCCTCTTAATGTTATACCTATACTCAAAGTGTTGAACTATGCTGGTTAAGACTTTTAGTACCCGAATAAGAATTCTTCCATTAAAAAATCTAGTGATAGTCTCATTTAATGGGACGCTGAGACTACAGAAGGAACAGGCATATTGCTTTGGAGTTGTACTAATAATGAGTAGGTTTGGGATTTTTTTCCTTTGGTGGGCTGTGAACTACATGCTCAGGTCTTAAAGCACGAAGGTAGGGGGCGTATGTGAAGAAAGGCAATATTATTGTTGGATAGGCAAAGGGTAAATTACAGTCAGGTTTTTCCCTCCTCCTCTTCCTCATCCTCTTCCTCTTCTTCCTGTTTTTCTTTTTTGGTTGACAAGCATCAATATGACCTTTCTATGTTTAGAAAATTCTCTGCCTTTGGAATCTCCATGAAACTTGGCCAATCTGGCCAGCAGACATACTCTCCAAGGTTTTAATCCTAGAAAAATCAACACAGAGAAAGGGGATGGTGGAGACGTTTTTGTGGTAGTAATAGCAGGGAAGTTCTCAGAGGCAGCTGTGACACTGCTGTCAGGGACAGCAAGTGGAGTCCAGTAACATCAGTGTTAATGACAATATTGACACTGGTGAAGATGATGTAGCATCCAGTATTAGGCAATGTCTGTACCATTGGCTCTGTGGCCTGGTTTTTGGCTACAATCCCAGCTGCGCAGCCTTGCTTTGTTCTTCCCATTTTCTGAGCCCATTCTCTATGCTTTCTAGCGATTCTGTGAGTTACAGCATTATTAAGAATTTCCTGCTTCAGATTGCAATTAGAAAACCTTGAATCTTTCTTCCTAGCCAAAATGAGCTTAACGAGGAAAAAATAAAGTCTTAACTTATATTCTTTACAGACCTTAGCAGAGAGTATTTTCAGAGTACATCTGATACTGTGGTTAATACATATCAGGATCCCCAACATGAAAATGTTATCATTTACTAAGGAATGTAAAACATGTACATGAAACAAATACAATTTGCAGGATGGAATAAAATTAAATGCTACATTGAGAACAGACTGTCATTTAGAAAGTCTTTCTGAAAGAGACGGGACTATATTTAATTTCTGAAGGATGGGCAGGAGATGGCATTTAAGGTATAGAAATCATCAAGCACAGGAACAAGTCTGGATGTTCATGGGGCAGTGACCAACCTGACTGAAGAGTGGGTGCACGTCGGAAATCAATGGGAGGTACACTTGAATAATTAAAAGACATATTATTATGGCTTTGCCTCTAATCAGAAATAAAGATATTCTCTATTTCCCCAAATAAGCAATTCTTACATATAGCTTAATGTATTTAAAATTTTTTATTTTTAAATGAGCCTACAGAAAAGAGGGGCCGAGGGAAGTAAATAATAAAACCTGAAGATAAATAAAAAATATATATATCAACGTGGGCTCAATTTTCCACTATTTTTGGAAATTAGTTTTGTTTCTGAATAATAAGCAGTTAAATAATTAAAGCTTTGTCTTGGCAGTGCAGAGACTGAAGATAATTTCTCGGTGGCAATTTTCCAGACTTGCTAGTCGTCCTTGGGTCTTGGTAACATTCTGCTCATTAACTTCAGGAAGGAGTCCAGGAGTAAAGATGCATTTGAAAGTGGCTGAAAATAGTTTGTAAAGCTCAGCTTTCCTGGCTTGACAGTGAAATGACCGCACAGGCTAGTCACTGGGTCAAAATTCAATTACAAAACAGGGGAAGTTTTCATATCTTTATTTTTACATTAGCTCGAAAATCACAACCAAGAAGAAAGGCAACCATTAAATACAGGAAATACAGTATGGTTGCTTTTTTCCTCTTGGCAGGCTGGGTCGGCTGCCTTCCAGCCTCGCTGTGGAAACCGCGAAGTGGACGGTTCGCTCCGTGGCTTCTTCCCAGACCCCGCCAACGCGGAAACCGTCACTCTGTGGTCCCCGACCAGGTCAATGCGAGGCCGCCCACCTCCTACCTTCGAGTCTCTCCTCTTCTCCAGGGGACAGTCGTCCCTTTCTCCACCCTAACCGGAGTCCGAGAGCCCCAGCCCCGCGCCTCCAGCCCGCCCCGGGCGAGGTGGGGATGCGCCCGGTCCGGGCCGGCGCTGGTCCCGGCAGTTCCGCGTCTGCGCAGCGGGTGAGGGGCTGGAGCGGGGCCGGCCGGGGAGGCGCAGGAGGCGCGGGAGCCAATGGGCACGCTCGGAGGAGCCGGGCTGGCGGCGGCGGCGGCGGCCGGCCGGGCGCGCACTCTCGGGATGGAGGGCGAGCGCTGGGCATCTCAGGCGCGCTCCTCTGGCCTCCCGGCCGGGGGCGCCGACGGGGAGAGCCCCGGGGGCGGCACCCCCTTCCCGGGCAGCAGCGGCTCTTCCGCCCTGCTGCAGGCGGAGGTGCTGGATCTGGACGAGGACGAGGACGACCTGGAGGTGTTCAGCAAGGTGAGGGCGGCGGCGGCGGCGGCGAGTCCCGGGAAACTTCCAGTGCAACTCTGGGAGTTGCCAGCGTTGCGCTGACGGCTGTCTCTGGCCCGCTCGCCTTCTCGGGGCGGCGGCTCTGAGCTGGGGACGGGTGAGGTCCCCCGGGCTGCTGGACCCCGCCTGCCAGCTCTGGCCTCACCCGGGGCCGCGTCACCGCGGGGCCTCGAACCGCAGCCGCTGCCTCCTCCGCACTTTGACCTATCGTTTGGCGGGGCTGTGGCTTCATGGAGTCTGCAAAGTTGTGATTTCTCTTTCTGCTTCTCTGCCACGGTTATCCCCTCGCTGCAGCTCCCGATCCTGGAAAGCGGGTGGCTCAAAACCGCCCCCGCTCCTTCTAGCTGCTTTTTGGGCAAGGCCAGCCCTGAACTCTGGGAGAGAGATCAGCCAAGTTTGGAGAAATTATTCTTGATTTGGTGTTGTTGGTTGTGGATTTGAGACTTGGGTGACACCCGAGGCGAGTCTCAGGTCCTGTGGGCACAGGTTTGAGGAAATCTCCCTGATGAGGAGAAAACGGTTGTTTCTAACAGGAAGCTCCTCCGCTGATGAGCTAAGGATTTTTCAGATGGTCAGCTACTGCCACCCAGCCCATAGCCAGCGCTTTCGTTTTTCTTTGCCCCCGGGAAATTTAGGACCAAAGGCTCTTGGATTATTTTACTGTTGGAGGGAAATTGACTGGTGGGGGTAGGCTTTTGGTACGTGTAGACTGCTGGTTGTAATTTCTTAAAGGGTTTTAGAAAAGAAAAATACCTTTCTTGCAGGGAGGTTGAATGTCACTCCAGTTTCTCAAGTTGCTACTGAGAGAAGACCTGAGTTCAGATCACAATGCTGTGCTTTGTTAATTACCAACAAGCCTGTTTAATTTAATGCTACCTGTAGATGTTAGGTAAAGCAAACTACCTACTTAACCACCGCATTTATTCTGGGAAAGCAAACCCAAGTTAGAAAGTGAACAAGCATACTCTGACTCCAAAAAGGAGTATGCAAAACTTATCTCTACTTCGGGTTAAATGGAATGATAGGCCCAGGCTTGTATTGCGGACATTTAAACAGACTATCACAGTTTTGTGCTCTTGACTTTTCTATTAAATAGTAAAAAAACGGAATTATTTTATGTTTGGTTGTAAAAGGTAAACGCTTTTTTATATGCCACACATACTAGTATGTTCAGATCAACGACAGCTGGCCAGTGGGTTATCAGTTTCCTTTCTTCTTTATATCACTGTTTAGATCAGGAATACTAGTTTATGGTTATGCATTGTGAAACTTTCAAAATGGAATGGGATGGGATGTTGGAAGTGGCAACAGCGGATCAGAATCATCAGGGTTTCCTTCTGTTTTTCTTTTCTTTTTTTTTTTTTTTTTACCCAGGCTGGACTCAAACTTCTGGCCTCAAAAGATTCTGCCACCTCAAGCTCCCAAAGAGCTGGGATTACAAGCTTGAGCCACTGCCTGGCCCTGGGATTGTTTTAAACTTGTCAAGTGGTTTCTCTTTCCCCAGATTGTTTAAATAAGATCCTCTCAAAGGCAGATCTAAGGTGAAGCTAGTGAAAATGAAGCTTTAGCGCTATTCATTTGCTTAGACCTCTGGGCGTGTTGGGGGTTGCTGGAGTTGCAGATGTTCTAGTTGGGGAGGAAATGACAGGTCGCAACCAGAAGCATTTCTAAATAAGCATTTCTGGTGAATTGCATAAAGCTCTCTCAGACTAAGGAATCTAGATCTCCGTGGCTCCATTCATTTAATGAGATTTATTTTCTCATTCTGAATCATTTGTTTTTCCAACTAATTTTGTATTCTTTTAAAAGGGGACCTTCCAAACTCTGTAAGCCCGTACACCTGGGTCCACCCTGCTTGTTAGTGTTAACTGCGCATGTTGGATGTTTAGAAAAAGTTAATAACTTATGTAGAAACTGCCCTCATAGATTAAGGCAAAGATATTAGTTAAAATCCAAAAAGAATAGCTGGAAAAGTTTAAAGTTAGCCACTTTCATCTATTGCAGTAAGTTGAATTTCTGAACAACTATCTATAGTTAGGCAAGCAGATTTAAGAAAGTCTGATCCATGTGGCCTTCCCTTTGCACTACTGCCTTTCTTGCCTGCTCCTCTGTAGGACAAATACCACTGCTGTTCAGTCTATCCTAGGATAGAATCTCACAATTACTTATGAAGCAGACTGTCCTTCCCCTTTAGTACTTTGAGGTTGGCAAATTGTATATTCAGTTTACATTCACCTTTGTAGTCCCCTTATTCCCTTAGATTATTTGTGAATATATGTCTGGTGCCCTCTTCCAGAAGTTTTTTAAAGAGTATGAATTTCCCCACCACTTTGGGAGGCTGAGGTGGGCAGATCACTTGAGGTCAGGAGTTCGAGACCAGTCTGGCCAACATGGTGAAACCCCATCTCTATTAAAAAATATAAAAATTAGCCAGGTGTGATGGTAGGAGCCTTTAATCTCAGCTACTCAGGAAACTCAGGCAGGAGAACCACTTGAATCTAGGAGGTAGAGGTTGCAGTGAGCTGAGATCGCACCACTGCATTCCCACCTAAATGATGAAGTGAGACTCTGTCTCCAAAAGAAAAAAAACCCAAAAACTTATTTTTTTTCTACAACATATGACAAGTAAATGGCAAATATATATTCTGTCTTATGTGTGCTTTAAAAAATAAAGGCAAGATTTAGTTCTTGCTATCACAATCTTATAGTCCAGGTGGGAAGATGTGACAGAAACTCTGAAATAGCAGTACAAATCAAGAGGGATGGAAAGTAAAACAAAGTTGTTCTGAATTTTCATATAGTCTAGTGAGAAGAAAATGATGCCAGATCTCAAGAGAATGCAGAGGATATTGACTTAAAATAATGAGTGTAGATATTAGAAGGAGGAGAACAGAATCAGTCATTCAAAAACAGTAAAATAAAAAAAGAAAAGAGATACAAATGGTAACAAGAGCCAAAGAATTATTTTAGAACTAGGTCAGAATGAGATGAGGCTTCCAAAAAATTGAACTGGAGTAAAAGGGCCAATTCTTCACGTTTAAAGGAAAAAATTCTCCTTTTTTGGGGAAAAACCATAATTAAAATAAATTGCCTTTATTTTTGAATACTGTAATGTACAGAAGAAACAGCAGTGGATACAGTGTATGTGAATAAGTTACAATGAAGCACTAAGATGCTTATCTGGTACTCAGTAAATGATAGCTCTTATTGGCCTCTTTAAAGATATTTGGGATCATAAAGTGAGATATGTATATTACCTAGCATAATCAGGGAACTCACAGATGTAATCATCCTCATCACTGCTAGTCGTCTTTGAGTAGTCATGAAATGCAGGAATGGTTCTCCCAAACTAGAGATAGGTAAATACTATTTTTAAAAATAATGGAAAAAAGGAAGTTCTGGAAGGTACCGAATAGTAGGCTTAATTTCAATCTTCAGGAAAGCCATGAAGTGAATTATTTGTATGTTGTTTATAAACACTTTGGAAAAAAAAACATGAAGCTAGCATGTTTTATAAGAATAATGAAAGACTTAAGATTGGGTTTATCGTGAATCAGGAATATAATGAACATGATTATTTGAGCAAGGCTTTTGAAAAAAATCACTCATCTTTTCAGAAAAGGTTATTTTTGAAAGAATAAAGTTGAGACATCTAACACACACTATACGTATCTTTTTATATATTTTTTATTTCTGTCAATTTGGAAATTCAGTATAGTGATGGAGCAACATAATTGCACTATTCAACTATTCTATCAAATACTTAGAAAAAGATTAGGAAGTCCTGCTAACTAATTTCTCACATATAGCCTCTGAGCAGTCCATTTGGTTTCTGTTGTGTGCCTGTTCAGTCATCACCCTGATAAAAATCAGAATTCTCCCCAGTGGTTTAAATGAGAGTTGAAAGAGGAGACTATTTATGGAATGATTGGCAGAGTTAGTGAACACACAAGGAATACTGAGGCATTTAGAGAGTTATAGTAGGAAAAAGCTATTAGTATCCCTAGCTTTAAAGTGACAAGAAATAGAAATAGCATTGCTGAAAACCACTCGTATCTGGAGCTGTGGAGATGGGGACACTTCTTTAGGAACTCTATTTACAGAGAGAGGTAGCTACTTCCGGAAATGTGCCAAAGCAGAAGGAAATAAGGGGTATGTTCCCTGAATTCCTCTACTCCTGCCCTTGAATCTGCTTGCGCTCCTCATTGAGTGAGCTTGCTAAGGTGATGTCATCAATAGGTGCCAGCCTCCTGGGGCATGTAAAATAGATGGGTGGGGTCATAGGACACAGTGGAAGGACATATGATGGAAGTGATGCTGTGCAACTTCCCAGGATAGATCATGAAATGGAATGTACGTTTCATTTTGTCCAGTAGGACACTGTGCATGTTGGAGCACCATGTAAGAAATACAACCTAAAACCTCCATGTTAGGAAACCCATGTTACATTGAAAACACGTGTAAATGCTTGGTCAGCAGCCCCAGCTGAAGTCCAAGCACTATCCAGCATTAAGTGGCAGGCTTTCATTTGAAGATGTCTGTATGATTTCAGCCTCCAGCATTCAGGTGCCCTTAGCCATCAAGTCTTTTCAGTTGAGGCCTCATGTATAATGGAGGAGAGACAAGCCATTTCTGCTGTGTGCTGCCTGAATTCCTGCCTAAATAAACCAGTGAGCATAATCTAAAATAATAAAATAGTTTTATATGACTAAGTTTTCAGATGGTTTGTTACACAGCAGTAGTCACTATAACAATAGCTAATAGTCTGTATATCATAATCTGCCTTCCAAATCTTTTGATAAGTTAGAACATTGTGTTCAGGAGTAGACTATGAAATTTAATTGGGATAAATATGAAGTTATGAAGAAAGCTCCATTAGTCATTGTGAATAAAAATACCATTAAGATGTAAGCTTAGTGGTTAGGAGTAGAAACTTTCTTTTCATTTGAGACAGGGTCTCTACACTGTCACCCATGCTGGAGTGCAGTGGCATGATTTTGGCTCACTGCATCCTCTGCCTCCCAAGGCTCAAGCCATCCTCCTACTTCAGCCTCCCCAGTATCTGGGACTACAGGTGCACTCTGCCACACCCAGCTAATTTTATTATTTTTATTTTTTGTATATTTAATAGAGTCAGGGTTTTGCCATGTTGTCCAGGCTGGTCTCGAATTCCTGATCTCAGGTGATCTGCCCACCTAGGCCAACCAGAGTGCTGGGATTGCAAGTGTGAGCCATGGCACCTGGCCCAGGAGTAGGGACTCTAACTACATTGCCAGCATTTGAAATCCGGCTTCACTGCTTACTAGCATTGTTCCCTAAAGCAAGTTACTTAATGTTAATGCCTCAGATTTTTCATCTGTAAAATGAGGATAAATAATAAATATGACAATTGCATGATCTAATATATATGTTCCCCTTTCCCTAAGGCCTACATCCTGATCTTGTCTTAGTGAGTCTTATTATTTTGATGAGTAGGCAAAAAACAATAAAACAAAATAGGACTGATCCAGGACTATTTATATTTATCTTGCAAAAAATTTCACTCTGTGCCATATAGCTCTCTTACTGGTTAAGTATTCTTTTACATTTATCGTTGGGGAGGAAGTCTAGGTAGATGAAGTATAAAGAAGGTGAAAAGCTCTCAGTTTCTCTTTTTGAGATAGCATATGTGATCACCAATAAAACCAAAACAAATTAGGAAACTTCAGAATAAGTTTGGGGAGACCTTGTATAGAGCCATTTTATGTGCAAGCATTCCTAGGGGTTTTCAGTGACTGAAAAATCAGTATATACAAATGACACAATATTGAATTTAAATACCATATTTTCAAGGACATATAGGGTATTTATTAATTGTAGTGTAAGTAGGGCTGTTCATGCCACTTCTGAAGATCCATTCCACTCTCAGCATTTTAAAAAGAGAGTTAACAGTCGATGTCAAAACGTGGCAGAGGAATATGATCTCATCTTCAGATGCCAGTGACTTATTATGGATTCTTTGAAATACTGAGTTGAGATGGATCTGAGATCTGGTCTTGGCTTAGCAGAAAGAGAGCTTAGATCTGTTAACACTGTCTTCCATTGGCACAGAAGTAGCAACAGTCTTGTCACGTATTTGCCATCCACGAAAGAGAATCAACTAAGGGATTTCACTGATGATATGTTCTGGTAACCATGGCCTGTGAAGAAACTCTGGGGAAGAACAAAAAGTGATTTAGCTTGGAAGAGATGGATTAATTCTTTTAATTTCTCCCTATGAAGACATTATGATCGAGGTGGCTTAAATGTTTACAGTTTTGAAGGGCAAAACTAGGACCTCTGGGTCAAAAAATATAGAGAAGGTTCAGACGAATTCAGAAAATAGATTTCTAATTAAAGGTTCCAAAGTGAAAGGGATTACCCAACAGGATCATGAATTCTGTCACTAAAAATGTTCTAGTACAAGCTGATTGACTGTTTCTGAGGAGAGAAGGGTGTGACAGTTGAACTGTCCTTTATTTTACTATTAAGAGGCTGTTCCAATGGAATTTTAACTAAATTTAACTGTAAGAACAGTGGAAAGTCTTAATTAGATGGGCCTGTTCATCCCTTCACTTTAATTCCAAAGTGAAGTGTGTTCTGCCATTCTCCCATTCTCAATTTCTCTTCCCAAACCCACTGTGTTTTCCATGTAATTTTCTCCTAGTGATGTAAGAATTCTTTAGGTGTCCAGAATAAAATCCTCAAAATTTGCCTTCTGATCATCTCTCTCATGCACTCTCCATGTCTGCTTATATGTCTGAATGTCCCCATCATTTTAATTTTTTTAGTTTCTCTGAAATTATTTCCTTCTTTCAGTTCCCTCTCCTACGTTTGGAGTGGTTATGTGATTATGTCTGGGAACTATTAAAATAGCCTCATAAAGTCTTCATTCTCCTAATATTCTGTCTCCATTCTATGTGTTCCCAGCAATTTAATGTTTCCAGAGCATGTAACTCTGATCATATTGTCACCGTTTGCCATTCACAGCTGTTGATGATCAGGCTATTGGCCTTCTCCTTCACATCCACTCTCTTTCCTGGAGAGCCATATTGTCACCGTTTGCCATTCACAGCTGTTGATGATCAGGCTATTGGCCTTCTCCTCCACATCCACTCTCTTTCCTGGAGAGCCTCACTATTCAGTTCCATGACTGTTATATCATCTGGGAGCTGGTTACAAATGCAGTCACAGGCCCAGTGAATTGGAATCTGATTTAAACAGCATTCCTGGTGGTCCATCATACATTAGAGAAGCAATGATCTAAGTTGGTCCACTTGCCACCATATGAAATTACTCTGTATTTTTCTACTTTTGTGTAGTTATTGTTAGGGCAACAAAACAAAATCTTTTCTGTTACTCATCATCCCTAAGAACCTTCTTCAATCCTCAGTTGAAATTAATTTTTTCCAGTCTATGCTCTTCATACTAGTGTTTTGAATCATCTAATGCTTAATACGTTCTGCCTAGATATTATTTCTTCTTTCCAAAATCTTGATTGCTTGTTTATTTTCAACAGATTAAGCTCCTCAAAGGTAGAAGAGTAGGAACTGTATTTACGGAATAAATACATTAATAAGTGGCATAGTCGCTGACTTTTTTTATATTTATAGAGCCAGTTATTATAATTTGCTGGTGATCTGCTTTTAGTGAATTCAGTTTGTATCATATTGGTCTTTCCTGTCAGGATACTAAACTAAATTTAATTAAATTAGTCTTAATTAATGGTGAGTAATGTTATTGTTGGATGATACAGAGTTATATTGAGCCTCAATCCTGAACAGAATCTCCTATTTGGTTATATTAGAAATAAACACAAAGCATAAGCAATCCAAAGAGAATAATTTAGAAACATTCTTTTACTTGAAAAAAACACATCACCCTATGAATATTATAATAGCTCCTGTCTCAGGGAGCTAGGTTACGAGTAGTGGAAACCATCTCTGTCAGGAAAGAAAGGTGGTCTTGAATATTAGGTTGCTCACAGAGTAGATGTGAAGGCTGGAAACATGGCTGCAGAAAGAGACAAGTACTAACATCTATAGCCAATGGTATATAGTCATGCACTGTGTAAGAACATTTTGGTCAACAGTGGACTGCCTAAGACTTCACTGTAGTTTTTCTAATCATGTGTTACAGTTGCCTACAGTTTTCAGTACAGTAAGAAGTACAGGTTTGTAGCCTAGGATCAATAGGCTATTCCATATAGCCTATGTCTGAAGTAGGGTATACCATCTAGGTTTGTGTAAGTGAACTATATGATGTTCACACAGTGACAAAATTTCTGAAGGATACATTTCTCAGAACCTATCTCTGTCATTAAATGACACATGCCTGTATTTGGAAAGGGGATTGGATGTTGTATACACAAAGAAAAAAATTCATGAGAACCTATAGGAAAGAGAGCTACAGTTCTTTTACGTAGAGACAGTGGTGTTTCATTTACTTATTTATTAGTCAGGAGTCCTGGGCAAAGTTACTACAAATATATTGAGAAAATGATGTTAAAAGACTCCAGATTTAAAATCAGTGTACTCTGACAATAATATGCTATTTCCATGAGTTTTAAAGATAAAGTGTTATGTTCATATCCTTGAGGGTTCTGATAATATGCTCTAGCACACTCTGAGCTGATAGCCTGCTATAGTTTTACAAATAACTGGTGTGATCAAAAGGAAACACAGATTCAATAGCTATGTGGTTACAGTGTTCAAAATTTATTTTATTCGTGTTTATTTATTTGTGTCCCACACTTACCAAAGAAGATATGAGACCTTAAGTTAAACATTTACAGTTGAGTCACCTGAAGTATATACTTTACAGTTTTCTCAATAAACAGGTAAAGAGTTATGGGCTTAGAAGATTTTGCGTATTTTAAACAGAATATTTTATTAACTTTGGATTGCATATATCAATCAAGCTGGATAATATAGTGTTACCTGTAGTATTAATAAAAAAAGACAATTAAAATTTTTAGCAAATACTGACATAAAAAAATCTGCTTATGGTAAAACACAGGGTTAAACCAACAGTTTTAACATTAAAATAGAAAAAATTTATTACTTTTTGATTTTGAGAAATGCTTTTATATGACATGATCTTTTTTTTTCTTTTTAAATTCAACTTTATTGAGTATATTTTACATACCATAAAATTCACCCATTTTGGGTGAATGCTTTTTTTAAAGAAAACTAACCAAATTGTGCAACTGTCGCTATAAACTAGTTTTAGAACAGTTTCATCTCTCCAATATGGTCCATTATGCCTGCTTACAGTTAATCTCTGTTTTCTCTCTCAGTCGTAGACAACCACTAATCTAAATTTTTTGTTTATGTAAATATGCCTCTTTAGGTAATTTCAAATGAATAGAATCATCATATATGCTTTATCATATTTTTGAGGTTCTTTCATTTGTCATGTTTTTAAGTTCATTTCTATTACAAAAATCATTTTATATCATAGTTTTATTTTTAGGTAAGCTTTTGTTTTAAAATAAACAGAAGCTTAATCATTTAAAATGAAATATTAAGAAAAATGTCTGTTTAGAATTAAAATGAAAGCCTTATGTGTAACCCAAAACAAATGGCAAATTCTTGGTATATGAATCTTGAAAATTAGAAAAAAATGAATCCCTAATTTGTTCTCCTATACTGACTCTGAGAAAAATGTGCATATGTATTTTATAATCTAATTGAACATTGAATGGTATCTTCATCAGCTTTCACTAGGTTATGCTGCAGTACAACCTTGAGATCTCAGTGGCTTGCTTACAATTAAGTTGCATACTCGTATACAACTTGTATACTCGTATACCTGTCAGCTGTGGTTAAACTGTGATTCTGTTCTAGGCTTTGACTCTGTTCCATGTCTTCTTCATTTTGAGATTAAGGCTGAAGGAGTAACCCTTAACTGGGACATTTCTCTCCTGTGACAGAGGGAAAAGAATATGAGCACTGGTAGAAATAGGTAATGGCTCCCAGATCTTCAACCCAGCTGCTGCCATTGTTCAAAGCAAGTAACCAGTCAAACCAATTGGGAGGCACTGAAAGTCACCTGGCAACTGGCCAGGAGATGTAATCCTCTCACAGGAAGAAGAGGGATCATTAGGAGCAATCGCACCACCTCTAACAGTGGTTCTGTGGCAAAGTTGCAGGCAAATGGCATCTTGGACCTTTCTGAATAAATAAGACCAAATTTTTAAAATAGAGTACTAAATACAAGAAATAAAGTTTTCTACTAAGTATGACATTATTTGAGTGTAATTGAGATAAACGGAGCTGCATTAGATGATTAATCAGTTCCAATTGGCTAGTGCTCATGAATAGTCTGAATCCACACAGATGCTTAACAATCTCTAGTTGTGCAACAAATGTTTTACTTCGGGATTTTCAGGTGTAACATTTATTTATCATAGAGCACTCCTCCCTTTTTGAAAGACTGTTAGATAGAAGATATAAATACTTGAATTTTGACACAGCAAATGTCAAAATGAGCTTTGCTGGTTATTCCTTCATCATAGTCTGTGTTCCAGCCATTTGTCTCCTTTCTTGTCCTCAAACATTCTTGCTGCCTTAGACCTCATTGGTCTGACTGGAATCCTGATCTCCAAGCGTTTTGTATAGTTGACTCCTTCTCACATTACCTCCCCAAAGAAGCTTTCCCTGACAGCTCTATTGAAATCATTGTTCCTGCTCCCTGCAGCCCCTTTATCCAGCAGCCTGCTCTATTTTCTAACACGTATTCTTCTCATCTGAAATTGTCTTACTTACCTATATATTTGTTTGTTCATTATATGTACCCTCCCCTTTCCTCTCAACTGAAGTATAAGCTTCATGAGAGCAGGAACTCTGCCTGTCTTGGCCACTATTGTATCCCTAGCTCAGTGCCTGACACATGGGTGACATTCAGTTAGCATTTGTTAAATGAAATCAAATTACTATACTAAGTGCTTTTTGTATGCACATGGATAGTGAGAGTGGTTCAGTGTTGCTCTAAATTAAGAGATGAGTGATTTGGGGAGAATGATTATCATTCCTATACCACAAAGTTATTCAACTGTAAAATATGGACAATGATAATTATACTTCCATCAGGTTGTTGAGAGGATTAAATGAAATAATGCATGTATATGTTGCTAAGGCACATAGTCTCTGGCACTTAGAAAACTCTCAGTATTTGCTATTATGGTATATCATGGTATATAAGATTAATGTTTCTGACTTGTATAAGGAGCCACTTCAAATTTGTAGTGAGGTCTTCAAAGGATCACAATATACTTGTTTCTATCTTTAAGGAACTTATACTTATTTAAGGGAAAATAGTGTGGCAATAAATTGATAATCTAGATGGGGCTATATATACATCTACTTAATTAAGTATGGAAAGTATAGAAAAAAATTCTGTGGATATAAAGGCTCCATGGAGATAAAACTTAGGAGGATAGGGTACTTCTAATTTGAAATAATTAGAGCACATGTTTTTAAATTACCAGTGTTTTGCTATCACCTTCAACAGTATTGTTTCTTAAGTGCTATAGTATATGCATGATTCCCTTTTTGAGCGAGTCCTTGCATGTAATATCTGCCAGGCAATTTAGAATTCTTGGAAAATTAGAATGTTTGGTAAATCTGTTTTAATCACCGACTGGTTTTCCTGATATATTGTATAAGCGTATATTGTCTTTTGAGAAATGCTCTGTCCATTTGTTGGTGGAGTTAGATATCTAGGCCCTTTCTCTGGAGAATATAAAGACAACACTTTGGTTTAGAAGTATAATTGTAGATTACAATAGGACAGGATCCATTTTAGCCATGCGTATTAAGGGCACAATCAGCTGGTTGTGCTCCTTAAAACATTTCTGACTACACTCCTGAGTTGGGTCTGCAGTGTCATCTGTCAGTAGGACATACATTAAACCTCTTCAGAAGTTCTAGTTAATTATTTTTCCTGGCTTGTTTTGCTTCTAGTTGGTCATCATTGAAACACAATTGGGCAGTTGGCTGATACTGTGTTTTATGTGTGTATCCAGTACCCCAAACTGGTTTTGGCAATTTCAGTTGACCTTTTATCATTTGTAGATTTAGTATTCATGGCTTTAAAATATTTATGACATGCAATAATATGACATATCACTGAGGCACACATGCGAACTGCACCAGTGTGCTGGAGGATGCACTTAGTGGGGGAGCCTTGCCTACCTTTCAGTCTTAGTGTTTTAGTTGTTGTTTACTTGTTCTTGAGTATACATGGAGTAGTCTTTATTGTGGTGATTAAGACATTGATTTGTGAGTATATGTGTCTGAGTGTAAAAAAAGTCCCTAGTAGAAAGGGAAGTGCTACAAATGTGGAGCTTAATTCTCCCTACCTGCCACTTGTCAAGAGGACTTGATTTTTATTTCTAAGTTTCATTAGAAAACTGAAAAGAGGCTGCAGGTGGTGGCTCACTCCTGTAATCCCAGCACTTTGGGAGGCTGAGGTAGGAGGACTGCTTGACACCAGGAGTTTGAAACAAGCCTGGGCAACATGGTGAGACCCTGTCTCTGCAAATAAATAAATAGTCAGGTATGGTGGCTTGTGCCTATAGTTCTAGATAATTGGGAGGCTGAAGAAAGAGGATCTCTTGAGCCCAGGAATTTGAGGTTACAGTAGACTGTGATTGTGCCACTGCACTTTAGCTTAGACAAAAGAGTGAGACCCTGTCTCTAAAACAAAAACCAAAAATCAAAACAAAACTGAGAAGAAAATTAATGGACACTATATACTTATCCTACTCAAACATACCTTTTTAAAACTTTTTAGATGATTTTTATTATGGAATATTTTCATGCATATGAAACAATGTATAAAATATCTGTTTATAATATATAGCTGTCTATATAATATCTATAGTGTAAAACAGGAACAAACAGCTTGTAGGCCAAATCTGGTTGACCTTTTATAAATAAAGTTTTATTGGAACACAGTCACAACTATTTGTTTGTGTATTGTCTATGACAGCTTTTACAATACAGTGGCCAAGTGAGAAGTTGTGACAGAAACCAGATGGCCTATAAAGACCCAAATATTTACCATCTGGCCCTTTACAGAAAATTGTTGCAGACTCTTGGTAATCGAATGATAAAATTTGCATCCATGTTCCACCCTTCAGCTTAAGAAATAAAACATTCAAAAATTTTGACATGCCTGTATTCCCCTCCATAGATTATCTTTCTCTTATAAAAAATAACAGTCTGAATTTTGTGTTTATCATTTGTTTTTTTATGGAAGTTTATGTATGTATCTTGAAGTAATATATTTTAAAGATTTACTGATTTTGGAACCTTGAATGTTTTAGGACTTTAAAAAATGATACCAGCCAGTGCAAATTATCCTATAATTTGCTTTTTTTCTCCTAATACTTAGTTTATGAATGTTGGCCGTATTGCTGTATGAGGTTGTAGGTTATTTTCGTTGCTATATAGTATACACACTCATATGCATCTTTCACTGTTTATTCATTTTTCTGTTTCTAGTATTTTTCTAATTTCCAACAATGCTGCCTTGAATACACTTTACTTCCTCAGGTTTTGTATGCTACAGAGCTATATACTGACCACAAACATTTATTTATTCTTGCTTTAGATTTCTATTTAACTTCATGGGAAACTGAAAAAAGTGAATTCAGTGATGAGTCCCAGGGACCCTCTGTTAAATTTTGATGTAAGATTATGACTCCTGTCATATTTGAGCTTATTGGCCCTTAGCTAAAATCCTGGTTCTTAGTAGCAGTTACAGTTTGAACAAATAATTTAATCTGAAAATAAGAGGGGAAAGAGCATCTACCAATAGTATTTCAATCTGGCTAACAAGGGGGAAAATATACTCTGCAGGATTGTGGTAAGGTTTAGATAAGATAATTCATATAAATCCTTCAAGCAGACATTGTGTACCACACATTTATTATTCTATTTATCTTCTTAGTGTTCTGTGATCTAAGGTGAGCTATGACCTCTCTAAGAAGTTGCAAGTAAGAAAACTGAACCTCAGAAAAGTGGCTTGACCAAGTTCACTTAGCTGGTACATGTGTAAACTTGGATTAACTTTATCACTGCCTAAGTACAGAGACTTTTTCTTTTCTTATACCACTCTTTGTTTTTTTTGTCAGAAGGGAAAATTATGTTAGATATAATTATGTGAACAATTTCTAAGGTCCGTGTAGAGCTCTGTAATATATAAAACTTGAGAAGTACAAGCGCATTCAAGACAGCACCATTAGAAGGTAGAAAAACTAGAGCCAGAAGCATGGATAAAATTGTGATACCTACATGCAAGGGTATATATACTATGTAGTGATGAAAATCATGTCAAACAAGATTAGAGTATTGTATGCCCCTTCATAGAATAAGACAGTGGCTGGCTTTTCCCCCAGTTACATTTTCAACAGTGTTCCACAGAAAGCCTTTCTCATTTTTATTATTATTATAAGCAGGCAGATTGGAAGGATTTGTAAACCAAAACACAGCTGGCAAGTCTAAATTTAGGCCTATCAAGATGAGTGTCCTTCTTAACAACGTGGTTTCTCAAACTCCTTCCACCTTAAGTTGCTTTTTTACCAGATGTCTCTGGGTGTGCGTGTTTCTTGTGCATCAGCAATTTTATTTGCATGGCCTTTTCATGCCAGTATTCTGATTTATCACACTTCTCACATTGATTTTTTTTCCCTGCGACTTGTAAAAAGAAAATAGCTGTTTGTGCACAGATGGTGGATATGATTTAGTATTATCAGAGTAATTCACTTTATATTTATGAGACATTCCTGAGTAGCGTTTCAGTGAGGAACGTTAGGGAAGGACACCTCTTAGAGAGGTCACATCTCGCCTTTTAACCTGTTTCTATTGGTGTTTATCACCTGAGCACTCATATATTGACAAACCATCATTTATTTTACATTTCAGCTATTTTATTTATTTCAGTGGTAGAGTGTTGAGACCACCTAATTGCCTTAAAGGAAGGTGGAAAAATTCTCAGAAATTCCTGGAGTTGACTACTGACCTGTTAAAAAAGAAAAAGAAGAATGGAGCAAGGATGAAATGTTTTAATTATGATTTCTTCCTTTTAGCTTTGCTTCCATATTCAAATTTTTATTGTGTACCATTTTAAGTGCAGAAATGTTCTGTGAGTTTGCCAGGGTTGCTGTAACAAAGTACTGCAGACTGGGTATCTTAAATAACAGAAACGTATTGACTCACAGTTCTGGAGGCCAGAAGTCTGAAATCAGGAGGTCAGCAGAGTTCATCCCTTCTGAGGGCTGTGAGGGAGAGATCTGTTCCAGGCTTCTCAATGTGGCTTATAGATCTGTCTTCTCCCAGTGTCTCTGCACACCCTCTTCCCTCTGTCCATGTTTGTGTGTCCGAATTTCCCATCTTTATATAAAGATACCAGCCATAATTGGATTAGGGCCTATCCTAATGACCTCCTTTTAACCTCACCAGATCTGTGAGGACTCTATGTCCAAATAATGTCACACTCTGCAGTACTGGGGATTTGGGCTTCAACATAGGAATTTGGGTGGGGGATACAATTCAACCCATAACAAACGCTTACAATAAGGCCGGAGTAACAACAGAAAAACTTACACTTAATTTGCGAGTTTTGCAATACATTCTATTAGCGTGCTCACACCATTCTAATCCATTTATTTCAGTTAAGTTATTGAAGTGGTTTTTCTGACGGTGGATGTGTTGTTTTGGAGTAAGGATAAAAGACCATGAAGTCTGGCAACACAGGCTTTCTTCTCTATTGAACACACTCAAATCTCAGCCTGAAACCATACCAGGATTTTCGTGGTTTTGTGTGTGTGTGCATCTTCACTGTACTAGCTATAGGAGATTGGGTATTACATGTTATTTAAGAAATAGAGATTTGTCACACAGATGATTTTTATTCTGCTATAATCTTTTGAAGGAAAAAATAAAAAGATATATTTTCACTGTTTAAATGATCCTAAGATAATGGTGTTATATCCAGTACTGAGAGACACACATCCGTTATTGTGGAGGTGAGCCCTTTGGAAAGGACACATTTTAATGATCCGTTTCTCCTGAAAGCATCAACCACAAAAGATTAACTGGAGTTCTTTTTGGTTAATTGCTTCTTTGGATCTTCGCAAATACTTACTTTCTTCAGTTTTTCATGTCCAAATGTTGAGTCTTTTAAGTATTGTCAGTATATTTTCTTTTCTTTTTTTGAAGTGAATATAAAACATTTTAGATAGTCAGTTTTATTGAGGTTTTAAGAATGCTTTTGAGTGATTCATAGTAATTTAAATCCACTGAAATCTTGGATGTTGCTAAATTTCAGCCTGTAATTTTCTTCCTTTGCTAGATATCGAAGCATATTTTTATGACACCACACTATACTCATTGGAATTGTGAGCCTTTGTAAATTCATGCGGATCTCTCCCACTCTACAAAAGGATGCATTTTAAGCAGAAGAAATAGAATGTTAAATTATGTAGTAGGTAAAAGAAGTAGGCTGTGGTGAGTTGGGAGGGTGAGCAAAAAGAATGTCAAAGCACATTTGTACGTAATGTCAGTAAAATACAAACTGCGTTTGCCCACCACATTAAAATTTGTCAGCTCACAGAGTTGCTATTTATATGAAATGGTTTTTGAGAGAGATTTTTGTACATGTTGATTACACATTTATTTGGAAGCTCTAAATTCTGGTTTTAATGGCTGCTTGGTATTTCATTGTGTTAGCATCCATAATTTATTATTTACTATGCAACCTTGTTAAGAAGAAAATCAAATATAATCCAAGGTATTCTGCCAAAATGGCCCTAGACAACTCTTTTATCCCTATGGCTCTTACTGTCTCTGAGCACATCGTGTGCAATGTTGACTCTAACTATTTTAGCATTTTTTCTTGTTACAAACTACAACATATGTTTTGGAATATTTGTAAAATATAGAAAATCACATAGAAAAATATTAAACTAAACAGCAATCACAATATCTGGAATAATTCCTGTTAACTTTTTTTTTAATAGCTGCTAAATTCCCTCTTTCCTTCCCTGCCCATCCCCCTGTCATACACATACACACACACATTGGTATTTGGTTTTACACAAATTTGATAATTTGCCCTTTTTTTTCTGAATATCATACTGTAAAACTTTTTCCAAGTTACCATATGTTCTTCTAAATCATCTTTAAATCACTATGTTGAATTTGATGATATGAATAGAATCATATCCTATTGTAAAGATAAAAATGATTTATTTCACTAAATTTTTTTTTTTTTTTTGAGACGGAGTCTCACTGTCACCCAGGCTGGAGTGCAATGGTGTGATCTTGGCTTGCTGCAACCTCCGCCTCCCGGGTTCAAGCAATTCTCCTGCCTCAGCCTCCTGAGTAGCTGGGATTACAGGTGCCTGCCACTACACCCGGCTAATGTTTGTATTTTTTAAAATCAGAGACGGGGTTTCACCATGTTGGCCCAGCTGGTCTTGAACTCCCAACCTCAGGTCATCTGCCCACCTTGCCCTCCCAAAGTGCTGGGATTGTAGGTGTGAGCCACTGCACCTGAACTATTTCACTAAATTTTTTTGCAAGGCATTTATTGCTTCTATATTTTTGTGAGTCTGATTAATCCAACTGAAATTTGTCTTCTTTTCCTTGGTCTAAATTACGCCTAACTGATCACAAATCTTTTTGTGATAATAGGCTGAACCTTCATAATCTTAATGACTATTATTATTCTTTCTTCAGTTAACACGTCCTGTGATAATATCTCTTCTATTATTACACTGAAGGATGACCTAAATGTTACATTATAGTTCACAGAGCTAAACTTTTTGTGAGAAGAGCCTTTAGAGCAGTGCTCTGAGTATTATTGATGTGTTGAAGGCATTTTTATTGATTTGGTTTGAGAGGAAAACAAGTCCATATTATGATTTTATCTTTATTTCCCATTCATAGTTTCACAAAAAAAGTATATTTTCTTAAAACATCAGAATTTATTACATTGTAGTATATTAATGCATTTGGATCTGAGATATTTTGGAAATCATCAGGTCCAACTTTGTAATTTAACATGGAAAAGCTGAATTATTGGTTCAGTGCCTGCTTAGTCAATGGCAGAGATAGGACTAGAAGCCATTTTTGGCCACATTTATAATGATTTTTTTTTTTTTTTTTTTTTTTTTTTACTCAGTACTGGCCAACTTTGTTGCTAAGCTAAAATGGGCTTTATTGAAGATGTAATACTCAAATACATCAGTTAACTTTATAGTCTTTTACAGAATAAGAAACAAAACTTTTGATTCCAACATTTGTATCACTACTTTAGGGGAACAAATGTATCTAAAAGAAAAAGTATAGAGCTGGAAAGCAGGTTCTTACTACCACTGCAGAAATAATTCAAATATTCTATCGATAGTGTTAGTTTTATCTTTGCATGTGAAGAAAACATTATTTGAATTTAAAGTTTACTATAATTATCCTTATGCTTCAAATTTTATTTATAAAGAATAACTTATAGCCCTTGCTTTTCCTTCCTTTCCCATATTTTTCCTTCTTTTATTTAGACAAAACTGTTGAAGGTGACCGAACAAACGACCAGTGTTGCCAAATGAAATTGAAGCTGAGGAGGCATCCTGCGTGGTTGGGGCTGAGAATGAGGCTGCCTTGGCCTGTGTGGTCAGAGCAGAGGAGGCAGCAGTGTGCTTGGGAGATTGGTTACATACAGGGGAATTGAGCCAATAAGTAAACATATTTGCGATAATGGGAAGCAGGCTTCTCATTACTGGGGAAAAGAGTTATAAATATGGAAAAGGGAAACGCTAGACAAGCCATGTCATGTCAAATTAGAAATAGAGGTATGTAATTCAAATTTGTGAACTCTTGGTATTTTATATCTATATCTAGCCATAGATCTAGAACTGTGTGAGTCTGTGTGTGCATGAGTGTGTGTGTGTTAGCCTGTTCTTGCATTGCTATAAAGAACCTGGGACTGGGTCATTTATATGGAAGAGAGGTTCATTTTGGCTTATGGTTCTGCATGTGGTACAGGAAGCATGGTGCTGGCATCTACATCTGGTGAGGCCTTCAGGCAGCTTACAATTGTAGTGAAAGGTGAAGGACAACCAGCATATCATGTGGCCAGAGAGGGAGCAAGATAAAGAGAAAGATCCAGGCTTTTCTACATACCAGATATTGTGTGAACTCATAGACTGAGAACTTACTTATTACTGTGAGGATGGCTCCAAGCCATTTATGAGGGATTCACTCCAGTGATCGAAACACCTCCCACTAGAGCCCACTGCCAACACTTCGGGGTCACATTTCAACATGAGATTTGGAGAGGACAAACATCCAAACTATATCAGTGTATATATGTATGTATATATCTCATACATTTATTTCCTAGCACTAATATCTTGGTTTGTAAATACCAATCTTCTCTAAGAGTAATCAGAGCTCCTTGGATAAATGTTCGATTCCAGAGCTTTGATAGGGAAAGAACAAAATATTACAAACTTGAAAAATCTTGTTCTAAAAAGCAAAGTGCTCAAAGAATAATGAAGACATATCAAAAGCATACAGGTGCAGCTTTAAGGGGCTCTCACTTGTCAAACTTGGGACTGTTTAAACATCCAAATAAATTATGATGTTAATGAATTATACCCACTGATTAAATAGGAATCTGTGAGTCTACAGTCATATAATTAATTTGAGTCTACAGTCATTAATTAATTATAGTCATATACTTAAACAAAATAGTATACTCTTTAGTCTTTTTAGTGGAAAACCTATTGATATCAAAACTGACAAAAATAGCAATATACATATATACACTGATACAGTTTGGAGCGAGTGAGAGGGAATGAATAAATGAATAATAAATACTCAGGAAAACAAAAACTGGGCTGGCACAGTGGCTCACACCTGCAATCCCATCACTCTGGCAGTCTGTATTAATCCATTTTCATGGTGCTGATAAAGACATACCTGAGACTGGGCAATTTAGATAGGAAAAAGCGTTTAATGGACTTACAGTTCCATGTGGCTGAGGAAGCCTCACAATCATGGATGGCAGCAGGCCAAAAGAGTGCAAAGAAACTCCCATTTTGAAAACTATCAGATCTCATGAAACTTATTCACTGTCATGAAAATAGCATGGGAAGACCTGCCCCCATGATTCAATTACCTCCCACCAGGTGGTGTGGGAGGCTACAACACTTGGGAATTGTGGGGGTTACAATTCAAGATGAGATTTGGGTGGGGACACAGCCAAACCATATCATTCCACCCCGGCCCCTCCCAAATCTTATGTCCTCACATTTCAAAAACAATCATGCCCTCCAAACAGTCCCCCAAAGTCTCAACTCATTTCACTGTTAACTCAGAAGTCTGCAGTCTGAAGTCTCACCTGAGACAAGGCAAGTTCCTTCCAATTATGAGCCTCTAAAATCAAAAGGTTAGTTACTTCCTAGATACAATGGGAGTACAGGCATTGGGTAAACACAGCCATTCCAAATGGGAGAAATTGGCCAAAACAAAGGGGCTACAAGCCCCATGCAAGTCTGAAATCCAGTGGGGCAGTCAAATCTTAAAACTCCAAAATGATTTCCTTTGACTCCATGTCTCACATTCAGGTCTCGCTGATGCAAGAGGTAGGTTCCCATATTCTTGGGCAGCTCTTCTCCTGTGATTTTGCAGGGTATAGCCTCATACTTGTCTGCTTTCACAGGCTGGTACTGAGTGTCTGTGGCTTTTCCAGGTGCGCAATGCAAGCTGTCAGTGGATCTACCATTCTGGGGTCTGGAGGACAGTAGCCCTCTTCTCACAGCTCCACTAGGCAATGGTCCAGTAGAGACTCTGTGTGGAGGCTCCAACCCCACATTTCCCTTCTGCACTGCCCTAGCAGAGGTTCTCCATGAGAGCTCTGTCCCTACAGCAAACTTCTGCCTGGACATACACACATTTCCATGCGTCCTCTTAAATGTAGGTGGAGGTTCCCAAACCCCCAGTTCTTAACTTCTGTGCATTGTCAGGCTCAACACCACGTGGAAGCTGCCAAGGTTTGAGGCTTGCACTCTGAAGCCATGACCTGAGCTATATGTTGGCCCCTTTCAGCCTTAGCCAAAACAGCTGCAGTGGCTGGAATGCAGGACACAGTATGGGGACCCTAGGCCTGGCCTATGAAACCACTTTTTCCTCCTAGGCCTCTGGAAAGGAAGGCCATGAAGACCTCTAACATGCCCTGGAGAGATTTTCCCTATTGTCATGGAGATTAACATTTGGTTCCTTGTTACTTATGGAAATTTCTGCAGCCAGCTTGAAATTTTCCTCAGAAAAGGAAATTTTGTTTTCTATTGCATTGTCAGCCTGTAAATTTTCTGAACTTTCATGCTCTACTTCCCTTGTAAAACTGAATGCCTTTAACAGCACCCAAGTCACATCTTGAATGCTTTGCTGCTTAGAAATTTCTCCCACTAGATACCGTAAATCATCTCTCTCAAGTTTAAAGTTCCAAAAATCTCTAGGGCAGGAGCAAAATGCCTCCAATCTCTTTGCTAAAACATAACAAGAGTCACCTTTGCTCTAGTTCCCAACAAGTTCCTCATCTCCATCTGTGATCACCTCAGCCTGGGTTTCATTGTCCATATAATTATCAGCATTTTAGTCAAAGTCATTGAACAAGTCTCTAGGAAGTTCCTGATCTTCCCACATTTTCCTGTCTTCATCTGAGCCGTCCAAACTGTTCCAGCCACTACCTGTTGTCCAATTCCAAAGTTGCTTCCACATTTTCAGGTATCTTTTCAGCAGTGCCCTACTCTCAGTACCAATTTACTGTACTAGTCTGTTTTCATACTGCTGATAAAGACATTCCTGAGACTGGGCAATTTATATGGGAAAAGGGGTTTAGTGGACTTACAATTCCACATGGCGTGGGAAGCATCACAGTCATGGTGGAAGGCAAGGAGGAGCAAGTCACATCTTAATGTACAGCAGCAGGCCAAAAGAACTTGTGCAGGGAAACTCCCATTTTTAAAACCATCAGATCTCATGAGACTTATTCACTATCAGGAGAACAGCACAGGAAAGAACTACCCCCATGATTCAATTGTCTCCCAGCTGTTTCCTCCCATGATGCATGGGAATCGTGGGAGTTAGAATTCAAGATGAGATTTGGGTCGGGACACTGCCAAACTTTGTCACAGGCCAAGGCAGGAGGATTGTTTGAAGCCAGGAGTTTGAGACCAGCCAGGGCAACATAGCAAGACCTTATCACTACAAAATATTTTTTAAAATAGAAGAATGAAAATGTAATCATAATTCACTATATGGCTTGGATATGAATAAAAATAATTGTTTTCTTAAACCTGGATCTACCTTAAAATGGTGATAAATTAAGATGATGGGAGAGAGAAAAACATATGTCTATATTTGAGAAAAGGAAACATAGTCTACAAAATAGTTTCAAAGAGGTTTATACCATAATAGGAAATGAAAGATGAGAAATGGTTCCAGATTGAAGGAGACCAGTGGTATAACGGTGATATAAGAGGAATAATGGGGCAACATGTTTCCAGCTTACTCTCAATAAGTAAAAGTTTTCTCATCCTGCCTTTTCTCTCTTTTGCTTTCTCTATCCTTAACTTTCTTGTATCAATTATAATTTGTCTGCAGATATAGGCATGCTTCCTCTCACATTTATGTCATTATTCTATCAGTTTTCTTTCCTTCCTTTTTTCCTTTGTCCTCCTTTGACTTCCTTTTTTTCATTCCCTTTCTTCCTTGTTTTTTTCTCTCCTCTTTTTCCTTCCCTCCTTTGCTTACTCCCCTTTCTTGTTCTGTTTCCCACCATCTCTTTTGCCTTCCTCCCTTGCTTCCTTTATTCTTTCTCCCTGTTATGTCCTTGATTCCTTGGTTATTTATTTTCCTGGTCCAGTCTATATGGGCTGTTCTCTAGGTTTACTGCAAAGCTGTCAATCTGAAACATTATCTTCCAGGGAATTGCCTTTTCTTTAATCTTTTGTTGTATCTCTTGTTTTTGGATTCTATTTCTTCTTTCTTGGCATGAACCCTTACTTCAAAGAAGTAAAGAAGCTTCCAAAGAATAGGTACATGGGAACTTAGTTTTTGAAGTCTTTTGTGTCTGAAATGGCTTTATTCTGCCTGTATATTTGAATAACAATTGCCTGGCTATGTATAATTCTAGGTGGAAAATACTTTTCTCTCAAAATTTTGAAGACATTAGTTTATTATTTAGTTTTCAGCATCGCCATTTAAAAACTTTGATGCTATTCTGATTCTCAAGATTCCTCTTTTATTTTACTTACATTCTTTCTTAAATCTTTCAGGAATTAAAAAATCTTTAATATTATCAAATGCCATGGTGATGGATGCTTGTAGGAGTACTAACTATCCAACCAGTGTCCTGTTAATTTTGGGGAGACCTGACAAGCCCTATCAACCTGAAAACACTTTATGTCAATGATACTTTTCTTTCTCATTTTCTGGAATTCCTTTTATTCAGGCACTGCCTGCCTGGATCCTTTCATTTCAGAAAAATCTTTTCTCATTTTCCATCTCTTGTTCTTTTGGTTCACATAGTGGGACAGTTCTTGAGCTCTGGTTTTCAAACCTTCTGTTGCGTTTTTATATTGCTATCATATTTTAATTTTCATGAGTCTCTTTTTTTGGTTGGTGTTGTTGCTGTTCTCTGAATATTCTTTCTAAGAACAGCATGGTATTATTCATGGATTTAATATTTTGTATTATCTTTCTGGTGATTTCATAGTTTTTTAAAAGTGTTTCTTTTCTGTTCTATCTGCTTCCTCTCATCTTCTGTTTTGGTTTGTGACTTTACACCAAATAATAAAAGGCAGAGTAGACATTCTGTGGCATGGTAGGGGCTTCAGTGTAGGGTGGTTATGTAATTCATAACCAAACGAATTAGGGGACTACAACTGTCAGTTTTTCTCCAAGATCAGCTAAGAGAGGAAACTTCCAACTATGATGGGTGCTGTGGTGTGAAAATTTGTATCCACCCAGAATTCATATATAGAAATGCTCACTGCCAAGGTGATGATAGTAGAAGATGGAGACTTTGGGAGGCGATTAAGTTATGAGGGTGGAACTCTCATGATTAGGGTTGGTGCCCTTATAAAAGACCCAGGACAGACCCTCACCCTGTTTACCATGTGAGATTATAGTGAAAGGAAGCTGTTCTGTAAAATAGAAAGCGGGCCCTCACCAGACCGCTGAATCTGCTGGCATCTGATCTTGGACTTCCTAGTTTAGAACTGTGAGAAATAAATTTCTGTTGTTTGTAAGCTAACTAGTTGATCATATTTTTCTTTAATAGCATCCTAAGTGGACCGTGATGGGGTGGGAGTTGTACCTTCCTGCCAGTGCTCTTGGGACCAGGTGAGGAGGGTTGCATGTCTTTTGGTCTGGTATGCAGGACTTTCACTTGATATCTGTATTTTCATAGGACCTCTCCTCCATCCTACTGGATGCTCTTGAGTTCAGACCTTTCAGAAAGTAAACTTCCAGTGTTCTGCCAAATTGGGGTAGGAAAGTTACCTGATTGCTTAGGGTAGGTGAGGGAATCTGAGGTTCTGACTCTTTTTTGTTGTATTAGATCTTCTGAATAACCAATTGTTTGGTTTTTGGTCTGTCACGACCTCTATGTCCACGGGTTCTTGGTGGCTCCAATTCTTGAGGCTTTCTGGCATTCTACATCATAAATATCCTTGCTTCTTTCTAGTTTACTGTTCTCTTCTAGACTACTTTTCAGTTTTCTCTGCATTGCTATTTTAATTACCACTTGACGATCAGATCTCCAGTTTCCAAAAAGTAGTTGAAACATTTCGCTTACTATAGTTTTTTCTTCTTACCCTTGCCTGAGACCATTTGTGCTCCTATGACAAAATATCTGAGACAGGGTAATTTATAAAAATGGAAATTGATTTCTCAACAGTTCTGGAGGCTGGGAAGTACAAGATCAAGGTGCTGGCAGTTTTGGCGTCTGGTGAGGGATGCTCTCAGCTTCCAAGATGGTGTCTTTTTGCTGTGTCCCTACATGGCAGAAGGTGAAAGGGCAGAAGAGGCACTAGCTAGTTCCCTACAGCCCTCTTATAAGGCGGGTAGTACCATTCATGAGGGCTCTACCCTTGCGACTTAATCACCTTTAAAGGATCCACCTCTTAATACTATTGCGTTGGGGATTAAGTTTCAGCATGACATTTGATGAGAACAGAAACATTCAAACCAAAGCAATCCTTGATGGTTTGTACTTTTTATTTGTTTCTTTCTTTACTATCATTTGGGCGGGATTTTCAAGAGGAAACAGGTGAAAATACATGTTCAATATATCACATTTAACTAAAAGCCCAATAATCCTTTTTGTTCTTGATATATTTCATTAATATTGATAGCATCTATAATTAGAAGTTTAATTTTTCTATCAATATTCATTTTTGAATGTTTTATTTCTTAGGATGCCTCATTGATGGATATGAACTCCTTCAGCCCTATGATGCCAACATCCCCTTTATCAATGATAAACCAAATCAAGTTTGAGGATGAACCAGATTTAAAGGATCTCTTCATCACAGTTGATGAACCTGAAAGTCACGTCACTACAATAGAAACTTTTATTACATATAGGATTATTACTAAGGTAAATGTTGGATGAATGTTTTCTTAAATATAGCTGCGTTTTTTGAAGTTTTGGAAGTAAGTACCTCTTGTTCATTGTAATTCTCAACATTCCAGGATCTTAGCTAAATTGACTTTTAGTTTTTCAAACCTTTTGGCCAGGACATTGCATCTTATCTGCCCGTCACTTGTTCTGTGAAATTCAAATTGACTTGAGAAATAGTCACTCATTTTACAGCAGCTATGCTTCTTAGAATAAGAACACCTAGGTTTTCAGTTTAAAAAAATTATTAAGAAATACCTTTGGAAAAGATGGGCCTCAAGTTGTTAATAAAAAAAGAAAATAGTTAAATAGGACACAATAGTTTGTTTTAGGATTTCTTTGGAAGAATATAAAATATAATACCATTTGTTTTCCAAAGTGGGGCAGGTGGCCACTTTGTCTCATATATGAGATACTGTTATGTGTGCAATAATTCAAGGGCAAAGTAGTTGTAGAACACAGATCTCTTTAATCTCAGGGCAAAGCGCTGCAAAGACAGTTTACCTCAGACACAGTAAAGCAACCATCTAGTATAATCTGTATTTTAATTCCTTTATTTAATAGCATTTTTAAAGAATTCTCTTTATAATTTTTTGTTGATGAAGCCTCATCCCAGACATTTACACTTCATAAATTTAAAAGTGTCTCTTTTTTTTAGCTAAAAAAAGTTCTTAACTATGTTTCTATAATTGCTTCTTACAATGAAACTGCCACACTACTATTGGTTATATTTCCTGAAAATATATGTATCTGATTTCTTCACTCGAATTCTTAAAATCCTTTCTTGGCCCCTGATTTCAGGCTGAACAAAATGCAGACTTCCTTGTATGGCGTTAAAGAGGCTTCTCAGTCTGGTGCCAACTTGCCCTAAAGACTTATTTCTTACACCTCACATTTGGTACCCTTGCTCTCTACTCATGTAGAGCTGCTTCTGTTTTCTGAATATTTAGGAGATCTCTTGCTCTCATAACTTTGCATATGCTTTTCCTTCTGTTTGCTGTGTCCATCCCCTTCTGAGACAAAAGAAATCATGTTTAGTTTTCAATGTACAACTCAAAATGTTAGGTTCCTGTGAAGACTTCTCTAGCTGTTACTGTCCCTTGGCTGAAATAGTCATTCTTCCTCTGTTTTCTCATACTGTTCTGTTGAACTCTTAAGGAATGTAAAACATTAGAGTCAATACAGCAAAACATCAAAAGTATATATTTAATCCAACTAAGCTGTTTTTTTTTAATCTATAAAACTGAGATAATAGAACTCACTTCTGTAGGGTTGTAGTTGAATAAATAATCAATGCAAACCCCACTTAGTAAGGTGCCTAACACATGATAAGGGTTCAGTAATTGCCATCTACCTGTATTTGAATAGATAACTATGTTTATTTGTATTTATTCTCAGTGAGTTTGTGTTTCTCCAGGAAAATAACTATATTTTAAGTTATCCATACTTCCAAACACAATTCTTAGGACATAATAAGTAAACAATTTATTTTGTTGATGAAATGAGTGAAGGAATTATCTTAGCTATATGAAGGTATGGTAGAGCAAGACAACATGGAGTTGAATCTTGATTTCTCCCCTTCCTTGCTGTGTGTCTTGGACAATTTAATTAACCTCTCTATATTAGTTTCCTCATTTGTAAATAGGATAACAGTGCTAACCTCATAAAGTCTTTATGAAAATTAAATATGTTAATACAGGCATACTGCTAGGAATAGAGCCAGATTTCTCCTATCACTACTGTTATAATTATCTATTGTCGTTATCCATCCTAGCAAATAAGTTGTAAAACTGAATTATTTTCCCATCACTTGGGTCTCTCAGAAAGATACTCTTTCTAAAATCTTAGGAAATTCATTCTGATCACAGACGTGCAGTTCTTCTGAGTTTTCCATGTTTGCAACATACTTTATTTTTTTATTTATATATATATATATATATATATTTTTAATTGCATTTAAGTTCTGAAGTACATGTAAAGACCATGCAGAATTGTTGCATAGGTACATACATAGCAATGTGGTTTGCTGCCTCCATAACAATCACCTATATCTGGCATTTCTCCCCATGTTATCCCTCCCCAGCTCCCTACCCACCACTGTCCCTCCCCTAGTCCTCCCCAATAGACTTCAGTGTGTGATGCTCCCCTCCATGTGTCCACATGTTCTCATTGTTCAACACCCACCTATGAGTGAGAACATGTGGTGTTTGATTTTCTGTTCTTGTTACAACATACTTTAAATGGACTGGTCTTAGAGAAGTAGTAATAGTGGTGGTAATAATAATATTACAGTGTATAAACTAGAGAATATTTGCTGTGTGACTCCTTTGTGCCCAGTAATATTCTAACCAGTTTCTACATGTTAACTCATTTAGGCTCATAGTAATCCATAATCCATAAACATAGATATTATGATTTACCCAGATTTCATGCATGAGGACACTGAAACTTAGTAGCTTGTTAAAGGTTACACAACATAGTAATTAGCTGAGCTGAGATTTAAATCCACACAGTTTACTTTCATAGTATACATTTTTTTTCTATTGTATTTTTGTGCATTTAGGTATGGATATGGTAAACTTTCAGTTTAACTGTTACAAACTACCTTCATTCTACTTCTCATTACTTTTACTATATCATAGTATATAGACTATATATGCAGAAATACATATTACTGATATATAAATAGCAGAGATGTATTATGTTATCAAATAGCCTTTTCTTATTCACTTATCATTTATTTATCCCACAAGCTTTTATTAAGTGCCCCTTATGTTCCAGGTATTGTGCTTATCTATTAAGAATAAATTAGTAATAAGGATACGTTTGACAAAATGAACTTTCTGTCTTCCTGGTGTTTTCACTCTGAGGAAGGGATGTGTGTATGTATGATGATATTAAACAATTATATAGTGTGTTAGTTTGTTCTCACGCTGCTAATAAAGACATACCCAACACTGGGTCATTTATAAAAGAAAAATGTTTAACTGACTCACAGTTCCACATGGCTGGAGGTGAGGGCTCACAGTCATGGTGGAAAGCAAGGGGGAAGCAAGACACATCTTACATGGCAGCAGGCAAGAGAGTGCTTGTGCAGGGGAACTCACACTTGTAAAACCATCAGATCTCATGAGACTTCTTCACTACCATGAGAACAGTATGAGAGAACTGCCCCTATGATTCATTTATCTTCACGTGACCCGGCCCTTGACACATGGGGATTATTACATTTCAGTGTGAGATTGGGGTGAGGACACAGCCCAACCATATCATATACTAAGTTATTTCTTTATAGTTATAAATGTTTTAAAGGAAAAATATTGGATACTGTGAGCATGAGATACATCATCTAATTTGGAGGTTGAAAGATGGCTTCCCTGGAAAAATCTTAGTTTTGAAAATATTTATATTCATGGACACTAAGGGTTATAAGGGTAAATGAATATACACATATGTACACTGACAATCACCTATTTAGGAATACTTAAGAATGATCCAAATGTAAATGATTGTATCAGGAAGACCACATTCCTGGTGTCTGATCTTTTTATGGGAAATTACCACTTGTTGTCTAGGTTAGCATATTGGAAATGACTGTTCTAAAGATATATTTTCTCATTTGGAGATCTAGAGATGCATGTTCTCTTAGTACATATAGGAGTAAGAACTAAGATTGAACAAGGGACTTGCCTTCCACTTCCTCTTTGTGAAAACAAACCTATAAATGCCTGTCAGTATATAGTTAGGAGTTAATCTGTGCTCTTGATTGGCTGAACTGACTATTAAAATTCATTTTCCCTCAAAAAAAGTTTTCTAAATTCTCAGAATGTAGAATAACTATTCATACTTGACTGAAGATTGTTATTTTTGCAATGAATGCATTTTGGGGTATAGATTACACAAGTTCATTATTACTAAACTTCAAATCCCCAAGCTTTTATGGTCCAACATGAAAAATTGGCCACCATTTACAATGTTGCTTCTATGGAAAACTGTATTCTATGTTAGAAGCATTATTTGTACTCCAAATGCACTTTATAAAATATATGATATTTCTAAGTTGGAGATACGTCATCAAACCCAGTTATTCCTACAGTTAGGAAGCTTTTGTGCATCTTTTTTTTCTTGTTTTTTGAGATGGATTCTTGCTCTGTTGCCCAGGCTGGAGTGCAGTGGTGATATCTCAGTTCACAACAACCTCTACCTCCCCGGTTCAAGAAATTCTCCTGCCTCAGCCTCCTGGATTGCAGGTGCACACCACCACACCCGGCTAATTTTTTGTATTTTTGTTGAGACAGGGTTTCACCATGTTGATCAGGCTGGTTTCATGACCTCATGATCTGCCTGCCTCGACCTCCCAAAGTACTGGGATTACAGGAGTGAGCCACTGAGTAATGACCCCTACCAATTTCTCAGAATATAAATTGGCATCATGAACAATAAAGCACTCAAAAAAAGAAAAAACCCAGCAGTTAAAATAAGATTGAGCTGTATATGTCCTCAAGGATAGTCAACATTTTAAGTAAACACTAAACAATCTGGTATAAATTCCAGCAAGAAGATATAAAATCAAGTCAAATAATTGGTTCAGTCTATCCT
>CAUYLG010030532.1:0-29026 GCA_963573385.1 Cacajao melanocephalus
GCAGCAAACCACATTGCCATGTATGTACCTATGCAACAATCCTGCATGTTCTTCACATGTACCCCCAAACCTAAAATGCAATTAAAAAAAAAGCAGGAGTTGGAGTTGTGGATATAGTGGTAGGAACACAGAAAGAAGAAAGACTCTTTTCTTGCCTTAGGAATCTGGGGAAGACTCATCAGAAGAGTTGGGTAAGGCGGGAAGGGCGTTCCATGTAAAGGAACAGCACACGTGCAAAGACACGGAGAAGTGAAATTGCTTGAGAAATTTTCTGGGCACAGCAAATGTAGTTTGTACAAAAGTAATCTTAAAGGAAAAACCTTAGACAAATTAAAATAACGAGAGTTTAACTGAGCAAAGATGATTCATTAATGGGGCAGTCCCTGCCCAGAATAGGTTCGGAGAAGCTTCGGTGCAGCCACATGGTTAAAGAAGATTTCTGGTCAAAAAAAGAAAAATGATGTATGGAAAACAGAAGTGAGGTACAGCAACAGCCAGATTGTTGCAGCTGGGCATTTGCCTTATTTGAACACAGTTTGAATAGTTGGCTGCCTTTGATTAGCTGAAACTCGGTGATTGGCACAAGAGTAGCCTACTGTCTGTTTACGTATCCAGTTAGACTGCAGTTCACTATGTACAGAGACACCCTTAGGCCAAATTTAAAATATGTAAGGAGGCAGCTTTAGGCGAAACTTGATTTAATGGCAACAAATGAAAAAAAAGAGAAGCCAGAGAGAACAGGTGTTTTGCACGGAGTCAAAATCTGAATAAGTAAAGAGCCCATGTCTGTGGATTTCTAGTACCCTTTTCTCTGCACTTTGCTGGTCTAATTCCCTCCAAGCGGTTAAGAGCTATGGGCTACTGAGTTACCGAGTTTGCAATTTGTAGACATAGTGTTTCTACCAGTATATTAATTATTTTCTTCCCCTTTCAAAGAATTGCTTTTCAGAAATCATTTTTCTCTTTATAATTTTGATTTTGTTGAGGCTCAGAAAGCAATACTCCAAACACTTCTGCTGTGACATGCTGAGAGGCCTTAGATGCTGCTTCAGAGTCAAGGGTTTTCTAACCTTGTCTTGTTCCCCATTCCAACTTGTCTTGTTCCTTTAAGTGCAGGAAGGAACTCTGGAATTTCCTTAACTGACCAAGAAAGTTTTTTTCCAAAAGAAATCCAATTTCTTTTTTTGTTGTTGTTAGAGAGGGTCTCACTCTGTCACTCTGTCACACAGAATTGAGTGCAGTGGTGCAGCCGTGGCTCACTGCAGCCTTGACCTCCCAGACTCAAGCAATTCTTCCACCTCAGCCTCCCAAGTAGCTAGTACAACAGGTGTGTAGGCTAATTTTTTTAAAAAGACGTTTTTTTCTGTAGAGATGGGGTCTTGCTATGTTGCCCAGGTTGGTCTTGAGCTTCTGGGCTTAAGCAATCCTCCTGCCTCAGCCTCCCAAAGTGCTGGGATTACAGGCATGAGCTACTGTCTTAAACCCCATCTATAGGGATCTCATTAGATAACTAGGAAGGATTAACCACCAGAGAAGGGAAGAGACTGGGAGTCAGCACCATGTTGAGACAGACTTTTCATCTGTTCTTCTGAGGGCAGCCCTAAGAGATTACCTGGGGTACTTTATTTGCCTAATAAGACAACCTTTGTTTCTGTACAGCACCACCTCTCACCTTCCCTGAATGTCTTGGCCTTCCACTTCTGAAGTCCATTCTCCTGAATGATTTACCATCCCTTAAAACAATGGTCTATATTCCCTATCTTTCTCCTGACCTATGAAAAAGGGTATATAAACTTCTGTACTGCATTGGGTTACTTAGTAATCACTCCGTGATTTTCCCCCCGTATGTTAATACATTTGTACACTTTTCTCCTATTAATCTATCTTTTGTCACTTTATTTTCAGGGAACCTTCAGAAGGTGAATGAGATCCCTGTGCCCCTACAATTTCTTATTTTTATCTAGGATTTTTCTGTATTTAAGAAAAAGTTTTTTGAAAAGCACGTGTCTATATTGTCTTATGTTAAACTAAAACTGAAGTAACAAGTACAATCCACTACAGCTATTCTTTTCATCTCTGAGTCCACACTTAAGCACTTAACCTGTCCTAAGAAATGTGAGTATTCCTGCAGTCAAAGAGAGTGATCATTCAAGCAACAAGCTAGGTCCCTGTGAAAACTTTAGTATTTAATCATTACATTGATGTAAAGCAGCACATATATTATTGCTATTGTCTTATTAATGGAATGGTTTCAGTCATGGATGCTAATTTTCAGTATTAGTACTTTTTTTATTATTAAGTATAATAATAATAAAATTCAGTTCTGGAGTACATGTACAGATCATGCAGGATTGTTACATAGGTATACACATGCCATGGTGATTTGCTGCATCCATCCCCCCGTCATCTACATTAGGTATTTCTCCTAATGTTAGCCCTCCCCAATCCCCCACCCCCTACTATCCCTATTCTAGTCCCCCACCCCCGACAGGCCCTAGTGTGTGATGTTCCCCTCACTGTGTCCATGTGTTCTCATTGTTCAACACCCAATTATGAGTGAGAACATGTGGTGTCTGGTTTTCTGTTCTTGTGTCAGTTTGCTGAGAATGATGGTTTCTAGATTCATCCATGTCCCTGCAAAGGACATGAACTTATCCTTTATTATGGCTGCATAGTATTCCATGGTGTATATGTGCTATGTTTTCTTTATCTACCATTGATGGGCATTTGAGTTGGTTCCAAGTCTTTGCTATTGTAAACAGTGCCGCAATGAACATATGTGTGCATGTGTCTTTATAATAGAATGATTTATAATCCTTTGGTTATATACCTAGTAATGGGATTGCTGGGTCCAATGGTATTTCTAGTTCTAGATCCTTGAGGAATCACCACACTGTCTTCCACAATGGTTGAACTAATTTACACTCCCACCAACAGTGTAAAAGCGTTTCTATTTCTCCACATCCTCTCCAGCATCTGTTGTCTCCAGATTTTTTAATGATCACCATTCTAACTGGCATGAGATGGTATCTCCTCAGTGTGGTTTTGATTTGTATTTCTCCAATGACCAGTGATGATGACCTTTTTTTCATATGTTTGTTGGCTGCATAAATGACTTCTCTTGAAAAATGTCTGTTCATATCCTTTGCCCACTTTTTGATGGGGTTGTTTGTTTTTTTCTTATAAATTTGTTTAAGTTCTTTGTAGATTCTGGATATTAGCCCTTTGTCAGATGGGTAGGTTGCAGAAATATTTTCCCATTCTGTTGGTTAATGGTTCATTCTGATGATAGTTTCTTTTGCTGTGCAGAAGCTCTTAACTTTATTTAGATCCTAATTGTCTATTTTGGCTTTTGTTGCCATTGCTTTTGGTATTTTAGTCATGAAGACCTTGCCTATGCCTATGTCCTGAAGAGGACTCAGAAGTAACGCCACGCATCTAAAATCATCTGATCTTTGACAAACCTGACAAAAACAAGCAATGGGGAAAGGATTCCCTATTTAATAAATGGTGTTGGGAAAACTGGCGAGCCATATGCAGAAAGCTGAAACTGGACACCTTCCTTACACCTTATACAAAAATTAACTCTAGATGAATAAAAGATTTAAACCTATGACCTAGCACCATAAAAACCCTAGATGTTTTCAAGACTGGAAAACTCATTTGTTTTTCACCGAATGCAAATTTGAAAGGATGAAAAGAAATAAACTTAAGAAAGAACAATCAAATTAGTGGAAAAAAGGCAACAGTAACAAAAACAGTGTTCATACCAGTATTTAACATTGTGCCTGGTGATGATAGGTACTCCAAAATCCTTTTTTTTTGTTTTTTTAAAGCGATGGGGTCTTATTATGTTGTCCAGGTTGAAATGCAGTGGCTATTCACAGGTGTGATCATTGTGCACTACCGCCTCAAATTCCTGAGCTCAAGCAATTCTCCTGTCTCAGCTTCCTAAGTAGCTCAGACTACTGGTGCAGTCACTGCACCTGGATTCCCAAAATTCTTCTTGAATGAATAAATGTTGAATGAATGAGTGTTCCTTAATTCTAGGTACATCAGACTCAGTGTGAATTGGTGCACATGATTTTAAATGCTAGGCTGTTTCAATATTACACAGAAACTAAGTCTCCACTTGATAGCACTGGTGTTTTCCCTAAAACAACAAACCATTAAGTTGAAGTATCAACTGTTTCTTCTCATCTTCAGGTTCATTTAAACTACCTGGATCTTTTCTTCTCTTTTATGCATCATAATTTTTCAAATATTTTTCTATTCTGTGTCTACCAGAGGTTGTCAATGTTGTTACTACTGTGTTAACTCTTCTTTATAGAGTTATAGAAGGATCTCATAAAAAGTAATATTGGTGTGTAAATAAGATGCAAGAAGCAACGACCTTCATTTTTCTATTCACTAGAAAGGAGATAAAATAATGAGTAATAAAATTCTTCTAGAAATTCTGATTCTTTTTTGATCAACTTGATAAGGTCAGGTAGAAGTGGTCTCTTGACAGAAGCAATGGTCTTTTTCTATCCAGTGGAGAAAACCTATGTGTTCCCAATAACCCCACTTAGTACTGTTGATCTTTGAGCATTACTAGGTAAGTTGTAGTTAAATATCATCTTGTTTTTTTCTTATTAGAAACTTAATGTTATATTTTTAACATTTATTGTTAATTTTATTTAATTTCAATTTAATTTTTAATGTTATGTTGATAGAAGAATAACACTTTTTGGTTAATATCATGTTTAGGATCTGTATACTTTGATTTCACTTCTTACTCAGATGAATTCTATGAAAATTTCAATAAAAAAGATAGAAGATATGTTTCCATTTCTATTCAGAGTTTTAAGGAAATAATCTTATCTTTTGGGGTTCCCCAACACTTTCTGATAAATGGTAAAGGAGAATTTTGAAAGTGTTCTTGTGCAGCTATATTTGCAGACATATTGTGCAGATATGGTTGGTAATTCCTTAAAAAGTCAACTCATATAAATATTATAAGAGTCTGTTGTTTTGGTAAAACAATGTAGCCATTATGTGATTGGTATTATGTAATTGAAGCTTTCAAATGGCTTCCTGAATTTACCAATAATTCACAAGGGATGCATTTAGGTATATTTTCTACCAAGCCCACGGCATTTTGGCTGAGATTTCCAAGTCGGGTGGATCTCTTCTATTGCTTATATTGGTGTCTATGCCAAAGAGGAGTGATTCAATGGAAAGGCAGTTTTGCAGCACAGAGCTGCCAGGTTTCTGGATCATACCTATTTAAAAGATGTAAATTTGGGACCCAGTCAAGAAACAAGAAAAAAAAGTGCAGGTTAATGAATGGCATAAATATTTATATGTTATGTCTGTATATAATACCTGAAACTAAAGCCCAAAGAGAAATGAAAATCAACAGAAAGTGAGAACAAATGAATCTGAACTTTCAGATTGTATTTTAATTCAGTGCCTGATATGTTTAGACGACTGCATAGCATTCTTTTTTTTTTTTTTTTCTGAGATAGAGTTTCGCTCTTGTTGCCCCAGCTGGAGTGCAATGGCATGATCTCGGCTCACTGCAACCTCTACCTCCTGGGTCAACTGATTCTCCTGAGTAGCTGGGATTACAGGTATGCGCCAACACGCCCTGCTAATTTTGTATTTTTAGTAGAGATGGGGTTTCACCATGTTGATCAGGCTGGTCATGAACTCCTGACCTCAGATGATCCACCCACCTCGACCTACCAAAGTGTTGGGATTACAGGCATGAGCCACCAGACTCGGCCTGCATAGCTTTTTTTACAAGTTGCCCCATGTGCCAATGAAGCAGAATCCTGTCCAAAGAAATTCCAAGTAGTTAGGGTAGAATGGGTTCTGACTGGCTTCTCTTTCTTTTTTTTCACTCCCAGTACTTTTATAACACAAGTAATGTAGCATATATATATATATATATATATATATATATAGTTAAACATGTTGTTAAATATTTGTTATTAAAATAATAAAGAGGTATACATATTAAATAAGACTCCTACATTCATTGCTGCCCAGCTCCCAAAGATAACCACTGCTAACAATTTTGCATTCATTTTTCTAAACCCTCTTTTAAATAAACATGCTAACTATCTATAGTTTGTAAAAAATTCTGCCATATGATACACATTATTTCACAGCTTACTTTTCTCTCTTAACTTCTTTTTTTAAAGAGATAGGGGTCTCGCTATGTTGCCCAGGTTGGAGTGAAGTGGGCTATTCACAAGCATGATCATAGCATACTACAGCCTCAAATTTCCAGGCTCAGGTGATCCTCCTGCCTCAGCCTCCCTAGTAGCTGGGATGACAGGCATGTGCAACCATGCCTGGTTACTTTTTGCTCTTGATGATATGTTATGAACATTTTCCCATGCTAGTACATGGATCCATCTTTTTAAAGATTGAGCCTATGGAATTCTAAATTATGGGTATATCATAATTTATTAAATATTTCTTCTCATTGTATTAGGAATTAATTTTGGTGCTAGTAACAGAGACTAAGAAATGTGGCACAAAATTAAAAGTTCTGTTTCTCATATAACGAGAGTTGTATAGTCCTGGGCATATGTGATAATTCTGTGATGTTTTCAGGGATAGACTGATTTCAGTGTTCTAATACTGAGTATGGCTCCCATCCTCAAGGTAATATTATGGTCCCAAAGTGACTGTTGGAGCTCCAGCAATCAAATCTTCATTCCAGTCAGGAAGAAATAAAAGGTAAGGAACAAATTGGTGTGCCAGTAAAATCAGTCCCCTTTTAAAACACTTTTGTACAACTCTTATCTAACAACTCCTGGTTATATCTCATTGGTCATATCTTAATGCATAATCATCCCTTTCTGTCAGAAATTAAGGGGAATTTAATATTTTAGCTAGTTATATTGATGCCACCAACAATCAGGTTCTTTTAGTAAGGAAGAAAGGGAGAATGGAGATTGACTGGGTATCCAACAATCTCTACCACATATATTGGTACATATTTTGGTTGTTTACAGTTTTCACTATAGCAAACGGTACTGCAATGAGTATGCATGAATGTGTTTCTTTTCATGATATTTGCTTCATATTTCTCTGTAAGCCCTGTTTTTTACTTTGGTTGATTTATTATCTTCCATATGTTACACTTTTTCATTATTTATAACTTCATTTATTTTTCATCTGCTCTTGGCTCAGAGGAGGAAGCCTCCTGCTCTCTTCTAAGTGTCCTCTCTTTTTTCTTCTTTGAGTTTGGTGGTGAAAACAATAATAGGTTAAGATGTTGATGTTTGGAGGTAAAAGAAATATAAATCGAAGGTGTCTCCACCAGATAATCTTTGTTTATTTATTTATTTCTGAGATGGAGTTTTTCTCTTGTTGCCCAGGCTGGAGTGCAGTGGCGCAATCTCAGCTCACTGTAACCTCTGCATCCCGGGTTCAGGTGATTCTCCTGCCTCAGCCTCCTGAGTCTGGGATTATAGGCATGCGCCACCATGCCTGGCTAATTTTTGTATTTTTAGTAGAGACGAGGTTTCTCCATGTTGGTCAGGCTGGTCTCGAACTCCCGACCTCAGGTCCATCCACCGCGGCCTCCCAAAGTGCTGGGATTACAGCCATAAGCCACCACGCCTAGCCCTGATCACCTTTATTAAAAGGCAAGGTATCAGGAGCAGACAGCACAAACTGGGGCTAACTTCTCACTCCATGACTTTCTAAGGGTTGCGACCTTCAAGGAATTACCTCATGTCTTTGTGCCTCAGTTTTTCCATCAGTAAAGCATTGATTTTGGCATTTACCTCATAGGGTTGGTGTGAGAATTGAATGTAAAGCACTTGGAATAGTAGCTGGCATATACTGAGTGCCATGTGAGTTAATGGTTGTCAATTATCTCAGTGAAGTAGAAAATAGCTTCTGTGCCATGTAATGGGAATGGAGGCACAAAGAGAGGGCAGGTGGTGGTCAGAGTCCAGAGTGGCCTTTGTGAGGGATCTGAGGTGGTCAGGGAGGTATGAATCGAGGGATTGTTGTGTCATGTTGAGAGGACAGTTGAGGTTGGGAATCACATTGACTGTTTAGAAATAGGAGTAAAGACACTGAATAAATAGGATTGAAATTAACTGGGTGGGGTTGGCAGAAGGCCAAGTGCATAGAGCACTAGAAGGTGCTGATATGACTTAGATGAAATAATTTGCCACAAGATTCTGGTTGGGAAAAGAGAAACAGAAGAGTACTTCAGAGAGTCATCTCTCTTGAATTGAAGGGTCAGAGTGAATTGTGGTTAGAAAAAAGGATTTTCAGAATTCAGGCTTTTAAAGGTATCATTCTGGGTGATAGTATACTTTCAGGTGTGGCCCATGTGACTGGATCACTGCAGTGAAACAAATGCCAGAGATGAAGATCAGGAAATAGAGGGAATCAAATATTTCATTCAGTTTAATTAACTAGGCAATTGATGATCACTTAATATGTGCTGAATGAGTATTATGTTGTGAACAAGATATAGGTATTTCCTAACCATTAAATTTAAAACAAATATATATATATATATATATATATGTTTTTTAAAAAACATATATATAAAACAATATGTATATTTGTTTTTTAATTAAGAAGAATCAAAGTTATTTATGTACACCTAGATACCATTTCTTACATTACTCACTTCTTCCTGAAGATCTGTATTTCCCTCTATTATTATTTTACTTCAGCCTGAGGAATTTCCTTGAACACTTTTTAGTGTAAGTCTGCTTGTGACAAATTCTCCTAATTTTCATTTTTTAAAAACATGCTTTTTGAGATTGGTTTTTGGAAGAATATTTTTGCTGAACATAGAATTCTGTGTTAATTAATTCTCTCTGGTTTAAACAATGTCTCAATGTTTACTGTACTTCACTTTTTTTCTGCAGGAAGTCAGAAGTCATGTGTATCATTGTTTACTTATATGTAATGTACATATACTTTTCCCATGGTAGTCTAAAAATGTATTTGGAAATTTTTGATACTCCTTACTTCAAAAGTGGAGCTAAGGTTCCTCCCCTTGAGTATGGCTCCAACTTGGAGACTTGATGCTGATAAACAGAATGATAAGTGACTTCCAAAGCTAGATCATAAATATGTGGCTCAGAGCACATGGAAAGAGCTTCTCTCTGTATTTCTCTGCTCTCGTTTTGAGGGAAGTCTAGCCACTATATCATAAAGACGCTTACACTTAGTAGGGAAGATTCCACACGGAGAGTAACTGAGGCCTCCCACCAAGTGGCGGCTCCAATTGCCAGGTATTTGAGTGATTCACAGAAGTGATCCACCTTGCAGGCAGATCCTTCAGCTCCAATCACATCCAGCTTCAGAGGATGGAGATCTTGCCTGACATTTGGTTACAACAACATGAAAGCCGTAGACCATAACGTAAGTGGTTCTCAAATTCTTTCCCACAGAAATTGTCAGAGATAATAAATGTATTTTTTTAAACCATTGAATTTTGGAATAATTTGTTATGCAGCAATAAATAATGAATACATTTCTTAACTCAAATGTCTGTGCATGTTATACTCACCCCAGTGCTCCAATTCTTCAATTTGCTTTGCCTGTGTACGAGAAAGAAAAATAAATTGTAAAATTCAAGGTGTATCACAACTGAAATATCAATCTATAGAAGAAAATTATTAATTTGTGGTAAACCAGTTTAAGAAAACATTTCGTCTCTTTGGTTTGCCATCGTATCTTCAGCACCTTGTATAATACTTGGTATGTAATAAGACATTAAATAAATATTGTTAAATGAATGAATCCATACATTTTCTTCCCCAGGTTTTAAGCTTCTACGGGACAAAAACTGTGCCTTAATCATCTTTGTATCTCCATCATATGGCACAATTCTTAACATTGAACATGCACCATTCACTGTTGAGTTAAATTGAACTTAACTGAAATTCTTGTTGAAGTAAATGATCTGGAAATAGAAGTGAAAAATCATAGCAAAAACTCATTTTAAATGTTTATATTGCACATTGACTAATGCTGGTTTTCAAGCCCCATCAACCTATCACCAACCAACAAACAGAAAACCCTAAATTCATATTCCATTGGTGCATGGCAGACCATATGGATTTTTATAATTTCTACCAAGAGAACACATGTTCAGATGTTTCTAGGGAATCTTTATGAAGCAACATGCAATGGAAGGTATTTTACTGTGCTTAGGTTGTAAACTATGGCAAGCTGTTGAATTTAGCAGATTATCTGCAGAGGCTGAGTCACTTGTATTCTTCCTTATCTAGTTAAGCCTTAAGCCATTTCAATAGAGCTGAATTTAATGAGCATAATGAATCTGAACACTTTTTCACTCTCACTCACTCACGTAACATATAAACTGAGCAATTCTCTTCCTCTTTGGGAAATAAAGCGTATCCAGGGCATATCCCAGTGGTTTGGTGCACAAGTCAGACTTCCTAGGCGCAAATTTCCAGTGGATCCCTTTCCAGCTTTGAGATCTTTGGTGTACGTTTTAACCTCTTGCCTTAGTTTCCTCAACTGTAAAGTGCAGAAAGTAATAGTACTTACCTCACAAGGTTTCTGTGAAGATTAAATACATAAAAATTGCCTGGCACATACTCAGCATGAATAAAAATCAATGCCTACCATGGACCCTGGAACATTGCAAATGACTTGTAACTCTTGAATGAATGAAAGAATAACTCCAAGGTGAGAGTCGTGTCTAAACTGTGTTTTTGTGTGTGTGTCTGTAACCTCATTCTTTGATCATACAAAAGTTTTGATTGTTCATTCCATTTTTAGAAATTCCCTATTAGATCAAAGAGAAGCAGTAGAATATGTTCTTTGATAAAGGACATACAAGTAATGTTGGCACATTGGAGTTGGTGTACTAGTCTGTTCTCCCTCTGCTATAAAGAAATACCAGAGACTAGGCAATTTGTAAAGAAAAGAGGTTTAATTGGCTCATGGTTTCGCATGCTACACAGGAAGCATGGAAGCATCCTCTTCTGGGGAGGCCACAGGGAGCTTTTACTCATAGTGGAAGGCAAAGTGGGAGCAGGTGTCTTACGTGGCAGGGGCAAGAGTAAGAGAGAGGAGGGAGGTGCCACACACTTTTAAACAACCAGATCTTGTAAGAACTCATTCATGATAAAGTACCAGGCAAGGATGGGACTAAACCATTCATGAGAACAATGCAATCACCTGCCACCAGGCCCTACGGGCTCCAACACTGGTGATTACAATTCGATTGGAATTTGGTAATGACACAGATCCAAATCTTATCAGCTGGGAATTAAACACACTTAGGGCTAAGAGGAATTTTGACTTTTCATTTAAACCCCTTCGTAAACGTGGACACGGGAGACAGGAGTCAAGCACAGAAAGGAGCATGGAGACCCAGTTCCAGCTATGCCTTACTGAACTTGTAGAAAGTCCATTCTAACTGGCAAACAGGGCCAAGCTTCTCCCCCTTGACTGAGGGCAATACCTGAGGAAAGGCGAGAGGTCTAAGCCTTTGCATCTCCCAAACCTGGCACAGTTCCTGGCAGAGAGTAGGAAGAAAAAAACGTGTTTTCAAGGAATTAAGTATTAGGCAACCGAGGCAACCAACCAGGAAGGCTTTGGGTTGAAATATTCTACCTTTGGACACAAACCTTCCGCCTGTACCTCAGCTTCCACTTACGGAGACTGGCTGCTCAGTTCCCAAGCTTTCTCCTTAGAAAGACTTCCTTTCAATGCAAGCAGCAGAAAAAAAGAGACCCAGCTGAAACTTCTGCTGGAGTTCTGGGAACCGCCTCCTTTCTCTTTCGCTAATGGAGGACTCAGATGGGACTGGGAGCAAAGGAGCGTCTCTGAATGGCAAAGCAGTTGCAGCGTCCCACTTGGCAAGGGTCCTTGAATTACCTCCGCCCTCGCCCTGACCTGGCCTAAACATCAAACTTGAAAACTCATCTTTCAGCGGCAGCGCTGGAGGAGGGACCAGGCATCTCCGCGATGGACCCGGGGGACTTTGATCGCAGCAGCAGGAGAATTTCCAGGGAGTTCCAGGGACTCCCAGGTAGAGGGGAGCTTTGGTTCTCACCTCGTCCCGCAAGCGGCTTCCCAGGGGACCGCAGGAGCACGGACGTCCAGGAGGCCAGCCCGCTGCTGGAGGACCTCAGACGACGGCTGGCGCGCGCCTTCCAGTGGGCGATGCAGCGCAGGGCCTCGAGGCGCGCGCAGGAGGCGGCGGCGGCGGCGCTGCTGGAGGAGCAGAGCCGGGCGCGCGTGGAGGTCGCCCTGGCCGGGCTGCGGGCGGAGCTGGTGAGAGCGCGGGCTGGGCGGACGGCTCCTAGGGCGCCCTCTCCCGGGTCCTCTCCTCCGGCTCCAGAGCCGCTGGCCGCGTAGCCCACCCGAGGCCTTGGGGAGGCCGACAGGAGCTGTTTCCAGAGCGCGAGCGCCGGCCACTGCGGCTGTTCTTCCCGGGGAGCCCAGCTCACGTCTGGACACGGCGTTGACGCCCCCGCCTTACTAGCACCGTAGGGAAGGAAAGGGGCCCTGCAGGACCCATCGGGGCGGCCTAGTCTACCAGGGACAGATCCAAGATGTCTCCTCCCCAGCTCGTTTCTGTAGTTTTCTGCCCTGTGGGGAACTATGGCTATGAGTTAAGTATGGCGCATGGAGGAGGAAATTTCCATGAAATAAACTCTGTCTCGGGATTGATGGAGTGTGTCCATCAGCAACTCTTTCTTCAAACCCCGCAGGTTTTATTCTTATCTTTCCCGTGGGTAATAATTCAGAAAACTGGAAATGATAAGGTATTTTGTAAAATTGCAGCGTTTCGAACATTAGACAGGTTAGGTCTGAATATTAAACAGGAGGTTGTATAGGTAAATATTTTAGCTGATTTTTTTAATTAAAAAAATTGGAAATTAGGCATAATTTGAAAAGGACACAATGAATAGGAACGATTCAAACTTTAAAATGGTACTGCCTAGGAAATCGTGCAGTGGAGACTTGACTTGGAAAATTCTTTTCTTTTGCACTGATTACTAACACAATTAACCACTACCTTAGAACTGATCCAACCATCAATAAATTGTCTTAAGAACGTTATCGCATTTCTGAGTTTAAGGACGGTATTAAGCCGGGCGCTGTGGCTCACGCCTATAATCCCAGCAGTTTGGGAGGTGGAGGCAGGCAGATCATCTGAGGCTAGGAGTTCGAGACCAGCCTGACTAACATGGTGAAACCGTGTCTCTACTAAAAATACAAAAATGAGCCAGGCATGGGGGGAAAAGCCGTAAAAAAAAAAAAAAAAAAAAAAATTAGCCGGGTGTGGTGGTGGGCGCCTGTAATTTCCATTACTTGGGAGGCTGAAGCAGGAGAATGGCTTGAACCCAGGAAGTGGAGGCTGCAGTGAGCCGTGATCGCCCCATTGCACTCCAGCCTGGGCAACAAGAGCGAAACACCGTTGAAGAAACACTTAGTTTTCACCCTGAGTCTAAGCAGTGAGTCTGAGCAGTAGGGTAGTGGGAGCCACCTGATCGCCCCTGGAGGCCTGTGCGATGGGCCAGAATGCCAAACTGGAAGGCTGAAACCTGACGCAGCCATCAGGTTCAGCTAACACTTGCTTGCCCTACAACTTTGGGTTTGTTACTTAGCCAGTTTGAGTTTGTTTACTCATCTGTAAAATGGAATTTATAATCTCATAGGATTCAAGAGCTTATGTGAGATAATATTCCATGAAATGCTTAGACCATGGGTATTGTTTAGTGGCTCTTATTATTATAATAATGATTATTACAGACCTTGGACTCTTGACTGTACTAAAAAGGAACAGATGCATTCCTATAAAAAAAAAATCAGGAGTGTTTCTGGAAGAGAACCAGAGGAGTTTACACATACACAAATGATGTGTCCCTGGGTTACAGACGATGGTCAAGATCTTGGTCAATCATCTTGTCTTGGTCATAAGAAAGAAGCAAAAGAATGTGGACACTGTAGCTTAATATTACCACTAGAAGAGTTAGTTTTCGATTCTTGGCTGGATTTTTATAGAAACTGACATACATTCCTATAAAAATGTCCATGTATCATATATTAGGATGGTATTTTAAGGAATCATGATGAACAAATTTAATGAATTTAGAGTTGTGTTGTTATTTATGCTATTTGCTGTTGTTTGACTTGGTCTTCTTAGTGAGAATCATTGATTTCTAGGGTCTGTGAGTGGATTTAGGGGTTTTATATACCTAAAATTGTATGCAACATTTTTGATGTGCATAAAGTGTAGTTTTTCCTCAGAGAGGGTTTGTAACTTTCACTGGGTTCTCAAAGGGATCCATGATGAAAGAAAAGTTGAATAACCATTGATGTTTGAATTTCCTAAATAAGTGTGAATTACACATACTTATTTTACTTAGATGATAAATCATTACTAATAATTTTTCTCCTTGATTCTTGCATGAAAGTACAGGATGGATGTTCATCAATTAATTAATTAATTAATTCACTCAGTCTTATAACAAACACACAGAGAACCTACTATGTTGTGTGCCCAGGCAGTGCACTCTTAGTTGGGGATACAATTATGAATAAAATACAGCCTCTGCTCTCAAAATCATCAGTTTAGTCTGGTCAGTGTGTATGAGAGTCACCTGTACAGAGTGCTGTGGATGCACAGATGAGAGGCAATTATGTCTGCCCATGCAATGAGGGAAGGCTTCTCAGAAGGCATTTGACTGGGTTCAGCAGCAAGAGAGGTGGCAAAGGGCATCTTAAACAGAAATGGGGACAGAAGGAGGTGTGCTTCAGCTCAGCATTTATACAGGGACAGGCAAGGTTTCTGACCAGCTGCAGAGGGAGCTGGCATGGGAAAGATGGCCAGGAAAGGAAGCTGAAAAAGTAGGGCAGGACTATAGAGCTTCTGGGCCACCCTAGAGAGCTGAAGCTTCTGCAGGCAAGGTGCAAGGGGTTTTTTTGTTTGTTTGTTTTTGTGGTGGTGGTTGTGTGGTCACTGTTACTGCTTGTTTGCTGGATATTCACTTACTTTATTCTTTGCTAACTCTTGGTGTCAGAAAAATGATTCTAGCTGCTGAAGAATGGAGAAGAATGTCTCAGAGGAAAACTTAAAGATAATTTTATCCAGTAGCTTTATTTTGTAAATTAAGTGACCACAAATATTTGCTTTTTACCAACACACTGTCCTGGTTCGTCCTGGGGTAGTTTCTACTGACAAGTTGATGAAGCTTTTTTTTTTTTTAGCAGACAAAGAACAAACTCCTCATGAACTGCATTAAACAAGCCCTAGCTGAAGAAACTTGCAAGTAGTTGATCATAATTTTCAGTTATAATATAAAGATTATGTTAGACTAAGCTTTGCTGGACTTCCCCCAGGTAACATGCCCCAGAGATCTTTTTTTTAAACACAGGAGGACCTTCATAAACTCCATTGGAGGATGGTATAAATCAGCCTCGCTACCCAACAGACTTCACTCCAGAGTGAAAAACGTTAGACTACATAAGTATACATAACTATACATGTGCTTCTAAGGTGTCGTTAAGTGATTTTGCTCAGCAGGTAGTCCATTTACAATCCTGACAACTTGAAACGATAAGTAATCAAGTAAATACGCACAGATTCTGAACACTCTGGTGGCTGTAGGCAGTAATCCTCTGGCTCAGAAGGCTCATAAAGATAAATGATTTCATTGTGGATCACATGCCATTGCTTGAAAACAGCCTTTGGTGCATAGGTATTTTTCATATGGACAGCTTTGTGCATCAGCTATTTTTGTTTTCATTTCAACGCCATTTCAAAAGCTATTTATATATCTGGATTTTACCTTGTCATATAGAAAGTCAGTTTTATAGCCAGACCAAACAGAACTGGAGAATAAGATGAGAAGTACGTCTTTCTTGATATCTTATTTTCTTTTCCTACAAACTTCTTATTTCTTCTGTGTAGTCGGAGAGTGGTTTCATTTTATCTGTATCTCAGACTAATAAAAATTTTTATTTTTTTTCTAACTTTTAGGTGGAAATGCATTTCCAAAACCACCAGCTGGCTAGAACTTTACTGGACCTAAACATGAAAGTGCAGCAATTAAAGAAGGAGTGTGAACTGGAATTTACATCAGACTCTCAAAGCCCAAAAGATAATGCTGCGAATTCAGAATAAAGAAATGCACACATGAAGATCTGAACCCTAAGACTAACACATCAACCCGGAAACAATTCTGATGAACACATTATGCTTTGCATAAGTTTTGAGGGGCAATTTGTAGACCCAAAACTTAGAAGACAAGGGAAGGTGACATAAAAACATCTAAGGGAGGGGAGAGAAAAATGCTGTACTACCAAGTTTTAAAGTTATTTATTTTTTGTTTTGACTGGGACATAGAAGTAAAATATAAATGTAAATCTCTCCCTCAAAGAATGCTTTAATGCCAACTTCTGGTATTCTACCTTTTGTCACCTGATGCTTCTGGCATTGCCTGAGCTTTCAGAGTTCGTGCTTGTTTTGTTTGACTTGATTATTCTTGGTTTGTCTGTCCAGCAGCCTACCCTCCTTTCTGTGAATTATTTCTACTTGGATTCCAGCCATGCCCTTTAGGTGGTCTGCCATTAGGGGTACTCCACCTTCCTGGATATAGTCATACAGCTCAAGGCAGGCAGATGGGTTTGTCCTTAGGATTTTTTGAATGGGTGCTGAAAGAGTAGATGAGTATTTCTGCTGGTAGAAGCTGCGGGTCAGGGTCTTGGAAGCTGCTGGTGGTCACCATGTGAGAAAGCCCACATTCTAATGGAGGTGATTGAAACAGAACCACTAAAAGTACAAAAAAGGAAGTGGAGGGAGTGCTTCCTTGTTCCTGGGGTCAAGCTGTATAAGACCCCAGGCCTTGCTCTTGTGTACATACATGAAATATTCTGATATCCTTCTCATAAAATCTCTTTTTGCCTAGGCAAATTCAAGTTGGAGTTTCATGACTTCTGTCTAGTGTTCATAACTAATATAGTTGTTCAGTTTTAGGAGTTAAAATGGTTCCTACTGTTGGACTATCTATACCTGAAAAGTGCCGCTTTTTAATGCAAACAATAAAGTCAATAAAAAATAGTTGCATATCTAAGTGATATTTATAATGGTTATTGTCTGCAAAATACAAATTAATTTATAACAAGCTATGTAATTTCAATGTTTAGTAAACTATAAAAATCAGTTCTTGAAGAAGACAAAGGAGAACAGAAGAGACATGGTCTTTCTCTTTTTAAAATAAATGCAAGGGACAGCAAGGTGGATCATGCTTGTAATTCCAGCACTTTGGGAGGCTGAGGTGGGCAGATTGCTTGAATTCAGGAGTTTGAGACCAGCCCAGTCAACATGGCAAAACCCCGTCTCTACTAAAAATACTAAAATTAGCTGGGCTTGGTGGTGCTTGCCTGTCGTCCCAGCTATTCGGGAGGATGAGGCACAAGAATCACTTGAACCTGGGAGGTGGAGGTTGCAGTGAGCTGAGATTGTGCCTCTGCATGACGAGGGAGACTCTGTCTCAAATAAATAAATAAATAATAAAAATAAAATAAATACAAGTTGTTTTATGTGTATGAGGATCTGAGAATTATCTGGACTAAGTTTAGTTTGTCCTTAACTTTTTTCCACAATAAGTAAATTATTCTAGCCCTTTAGTACTTAATTTCACACTGTATAAATGAGGAATTACCAAGTTCAACATTGGCAGATGAGCAGTCGCCAGCATCTCAATATTTGACCTCTGTGTTCCTTGAGACATTTGCATATGAGCTCTTGGTCTATAAATATACGACTACTACATTAAATTTCATTCGTAAAGGAGATTTCCTGTTTATTTCTTCCTTGAATTTTATAGAAATTTTTAGGAAAGTGTTGGCACAATAATTTTTAGTTCTTGTGATCTGTTTTTTGAAAAAGCTTCTACTTAACCTTTGGGACAATCATTCTGAAGTGCGTTTTAAAGATTAACATTTATAAATTGCAATTTTGCATGTAAAAAATACTCGAGGTGATTCACTGAGCTAAATTCCTTACGGAATACAGATTGCTGACATTGGCTAATATTCATGTCATTTGATCATATGGATAACATATTATATTGGGGATCAAAAGAAAGAAAATTTAAAAGAGATAGTATGACAATTGATGCATTTTTACATTTTTAGGTTACAAAAGGTCCATTATTATATTGCAAAGTTTTAGTCGCCACTTTCCCCCCACCCTGTCTTTTAGTGATGAATATTGGATCACTGTATCTTTTAGGGGTGACAGATGTAGAAACAGAATGAGAAATTCCTTTGTGTCCAAAGTGTCTTGTTTAAGTCTGAATCAGCGGAGGTGGCCTCTGATATTAACTGTGCAACGCGGAAATGCAATGGGAGCTTGATACGTGGGACATATCATTATTACAAGTTTTTATCTTGTTTCCTCTCCAGTATGCTATCGCTTGCTTTTTGTTTTTAAAGTAGCAGAAGCCAGATGATCGTCTTTATATGGTTCTTTACCATGGCGTTCAGCTGTTGGTTGTTAGCTTGCTGGCCTGGCATCCTGTCAGCTGGGACACATGAGAAAGCAGATAAACTTTACTGAGAGCTGAGGCTGCCCTGCAATCTACACTTCCCCTCTTTCCAGGATTTCTAAATAAGCTGAAGCAACAGTGTGACATTTTAAAGATCTATGAAATGGGAGAGACCAAACTAGTGCCGGCTGGAGGGGAAAATGAGAAAATAATTATAACTGAAATTATGCATCGGGGAAGCAGTAGCTGGAGCAGCTAAAGAAAGTTAGATGTTCATAACAATAGCGGAGAATAAGGGCAACAGAAGAGACAGTAAAAGCAGTTTTGTGAGAAAAATATGGTTCTTGGGTTTTTCAAATGACACAATTTCTCACAGCTTTAACTATAGGGGGGATTAAACCACGTTAGCAGGAAATGGGCTTTTGCCATATGGTACTTGTTTAGCACCTACCAGTGAGTAGGTGCCAAATTAATTATGACGATTAGGAGCTTTACATCGGCTGTTAGGTATTAAATCCCTTTACAGGTGGCCTGGATGTATCCGTGTTTTCTTTGGCTTTTGCCAAACGACTTCTGCTCTAACAGGTGCTTCTGCAGCTCCCAGCCTGGGGACGGATCAGAGTCCTCTGTGGGTAACCCCATGATGGCTGAGTCTAAACCAGTGTAATTATAAGAATCCCATCTCCCCTGCTTCCTTCCTGGCAGGGCCCAGGGCCCTGGCGCAACCATGGGCTCTATTTACTGTGGTAATCACTGCCAGAATTCCTCTGTGCCTGGGACCCGGCACCAGGCCCTCCAGTGCCAGCTGCTTTCTCTCTTGGTTGCTTTCATTCTTGCTGCTGCCACCATTGCTATTGCCTCTTTTCCTTTTTGACCACGTCAGTAACGATGGTGACCATGTCAGTAATGAAGGGTGGAAAATACAGTTAGGGTGATGGTTGAGTCTGTGCCACCCTGCCTACCTCTCGTCTGGCAGCCTCTTGATCCATCGGAGCTGAGTGCTGGGCAGTAGCACTCAGATAGGTGGATACCTATTACAGCAGCCTGTGTCAAGCGCTGCTTCTCAGGGGGCTGCGTACCTCTCAATTGCTTCCCGATTCTGGCATTGATGCATATAGGGGGTGAGAGCGCTTCACCTCTTCCTTAGGAGCAATAATGTCATAGTCTTTCTCTGCTGGGACAAGTACAAGAGGGATCTGTTGAAATGTCATAATGATGAAACTAACAAAGAAATCAGCTACCACTCCTGTACCAGCCTTTGTGCCAAGAACTGTGCATGTATCAGCTTCCTTAACCCTCACAGTGACTGGTAGGTGTGTAGGACGTGTTCTTGGAGTTGTTTGAACTTGGTGTTTAGTCCCAGCTCTGCCACTTACCAGCTATATGACCTAAAGCAAATTGCTTCAAATTCTTTAGGTCTGTCTAAGGAAGTCAGTGAAAATGGAACCTATCTGATTTAAATTGTAAGCAACTCAAATCAGGTTTGGGAGAGTGAGTTAATGGCGAAGGATCTTCTACTTCATATATTCATTCTACATCTTTATTTCATATGCTCTTACTACCTTTTGGACTGATACTTTGCTTGTGCCTTTCTCTTCCTCACATCTTTATGTGTCGGTAACACTCTGTCACCTGCTCCCTGTTATGATGTTGCCTTGGAGTTCCCACTGTTGATTGAAAAATTGATTTAGCAAACATGAGAATAGGCAGCAGGAAGATATGAAGTGAATATTTGCTGCTATTTGCCAACCCCTGAATCTGCCTGGCATGCAGCATTATGTGTGTTTAAAACATAATTGTCCCAACAAAACTGTGAGGTTGGAACTGTTGGACTTTCCACTTTACAGAAGAAGAGAGTGAGTATTGGAGAGGTGAGGTAATTCATCGTCATTCAATCGGCTAGCAAGTAGAGATGTCAAGATTCACATCTGATGTTGGTAGGGATCTGGCTATTGTGCCCCTCCAAAACTAATGAGAGAGACCTTGCACTAGTGAGTAAATTCAATATTATAATAAAAAATGTATGAATTGCTAAAAGGGATGCCTTTTGCAAGAGTCAGACAAAGAAGGCCACATTGAAGACATGCCTCCAGGTTATTACTTGCTGCCCACCTGCAGAAAAATCCTCACATTCTGTCTCAAAAATCTTCACAAACTAGTTGGGTGATCTTGGATAAATTACTTCTTTTCTTCTCTTTTGAAAAAAGGAGTAATTTTTCTTCTTTTTTGAAAATGAAAATGAAAGGGATAGTGGAAATGGCCCCTAAAACCTTCCTCTAGCTTACAGCCTCTATTCTATTCTAATCCTGCCTGCTTGTAACTGGACCTTTCAGTCGCTGGCTCCTGACTTGCCGAGACTTTCTGATTCCCATTATAGCATGATAGACAGCTGACCATTTGTCCCTGGCCCCTGTCAATGAAGTAGACTCTCCTGGTCTCAGCCCTTCCCGTGATCACAGCTTGAGCTGATGCAGCCTTGATGATGACAGAAAGTAATTCTTGTTACTCTTGGATGCCCCTCTGCCCTTTTCACCCACACCATGATGCAGCCAGGGGGAAATGTCACATTTGCACTTCTGAGGGAGACAAGCATCACTTAGAACTTTCACGTGATATGATTTTAGAGGCAGCCTGCTGTAGCAGACGCTGCTGGCTGAGAACTGTGCCTTGTGCAGCATCTGTGGCCGGACGATGGAGTTAGAATCTTGGCTCCTTCACCTCCTCCTGTGTTACTTAACACTTCCGCAGTTCAGCTTGCTTATCGGTAAATGATAATTAATCATACTTACCCCAAGGGTTTGTTATGAGGGTCTAGTGGACTAACACGTGTGAAATGCCTAGAACACGCAAATAGTGGCTTATTATTATAACAGCTGAACCAACAAGTGTTTTGCTCATCTTTCTTGCCTGTTGGAAGTGCCCAATTCCAAGATGGAATTTTGTATTTTTCTTACATTTCTATTAATAATTTTGATTATTATTCCATGCTGAGTCAAGTAGTTGACTGTGATTGTATTTTTTTCTTGTATAAATTTTTATTTATTCTGATGTTGATAATTACATTGCTTGTTTTGCTTAGCTTTCTTTGACTCTCTGACCAAATCTTTTCGTATCATCCCACAGCTCTGTAAAAACACTTTAATATCATCTCATCTCTACTTCCTGTAGTACCTGGAACTTGAAGCTTTCTAGGGTTCTATGCAGGCAATTTTTGGTTGCTTCTCATGAAATTCCTTCTTTGCAGGCACTCATGTCTGACTTCCCCTGCTCTGCTGGGTTTTGTAGCATTTTTCTATCAACTTTCTCTCTTCATCTCTTGTTTTTTGTTTCCCCCCATTTCAAGTTCTATTTATTTCTAATTTAATCAAAGATGAAATCTGAATTCCTATTTCTTTCTGGAATAGAGTTCCAGAAGATCTCTACTCCAACTTAAAACTGGAATTCATTCATGAAATTTAAGTAGAGGATTCTGTTATTTGCTTAGAAGAAGCGTCTCTCTGGCAGCAGTGTGGACAGAATGAATCTGAGGGGAGCTGGATTAGGTTTAGGGCCAGTAAATAGGTCAGATGATAAGAAACTGGAGTAGGGTAGTGATAGTGAGGATGAAGAGAGTAGTCCTAACTAAGAAATAATTAGGAGAAGAATCAATAATTTTTGATAAGTCATTGGATGTAGGAGGGAGGGAGATGTTGGAGACAAGATAATGAAGATAATGCCCTTGTTTTTAGCATGGAAAGGTGAGTAGATGGTAGTGTCATTTATGACAGTAGAGGGCACCAGAAGGGGATGAGGTTTTGTAATGGGGAGGTATGTGAGTTCAGTTTTGGACTATTGAGTTTGAGGTGTCTTTGATACATTTGAGTAGAGACATCGAATAGGCAGTATTAAATAATATTTGAAACCCACGGCAGTGGAATACATTAACTAAAACCAAGGGAAGAGGAATTGGATACAATCCTGATAAATGTCAACATCTGATGACTGGACAGAAAAAGAGGACCCTACAAAGATATCTGAAAAGCCATTAGAGAGAGTATGATGTCAAAGAAAGCTAATAAAGAGGGCTTGTCTAGTGGTCAGGTATGATAGGCTAAAAATATCTTTAAATGTAGTGACATAAAGGTCACTGATGATCTTGGAAAGAACAATTTCTGTGGAATGGCAGGTACAGAATCTGAGTAATAACGGGTTGAGTAAGGAGGAGATGGGAAAATGGAAACAGTGAATGTAGAACATTCTTTCAAGTAGTTTGGTTTTTAAAAGGAAAGGAGGAAAGATAGCTCAATAGCTAGGCAAAAATGTGATGTCAAGTTTCTTTTTAGTTATTTTTTCTAAGCTGTGAGATATTTGAGTATGCTTAAATGTTCATGGATAGCCACATAAGAGTATAAGTCAATGATATAAATAAGAGTAGAAATCAATGATAGAGTGAGGGCCTTGAGAAAGTGAGAGGGAACGGTCTGCAAAGTATAGACATAAAGCTTAAGATCGGAAGAGGAACACCACCACCATTGCCATAAGTGGTCATGGTAGAGGGCCAGGTAAATGTATCAGTTGATGAAAAGTTGAGAGAATTCTTGATGACTTCTGTTGTCTCTGTGAAGTAGTAAAATTCAAGGATTCAAGGTTGTGTGCTTACAGTGAGGAAGAAATGATGGGATCAGAGATTTGAGAAATGTGTCACCAACTTGGTATAGCTGGTATATTGGGTTGAATAGTATCCTTCCAAAATACATATCCACCTAGAACTTCAGAATGAGAAATTATTTGGAAATAGGGTCTTTGTAGATGCAATTAGTTAAGATGAGGTCATTTTGGGTTTGGGTGGGCCCTAAATCTGATGACTAGGGTCCTTTTAAGAAGAGAGAAACAATGACACAGATACACACAGTGGGAGGATGACTATGTGAAAACACCAAAAGATACACAGAGAGAACATCATGTGAAGACCAGAAGAGAGTGGCATGCTGCATCTACAAGACAGGAAATGCTGAGGTTTGGCCGGGTGTGGTGGCTCACACCTGTAATCCCGGCACTCTGGGAGGCTGAGGCAGGTGGATCACTTGAGGCCAGGAGTTTGAGACCAGTCTGACCAACAGAGGGGCCAGGAGTTCGAGACCAGTCTGACCAACAGGGTGAAACCTCGTCTCTACTAAAAATACAAAAATCAGCCAGGTGTGGTGGTGCACGCCTGCAGTCCCAGCTACTTGGGAGGCTGAAGCTTGAGTATCGCTTGAACCTGGTTAACGAAGGATGCAGCGAGCTGAGATAATGCCAGTGCACTCCAGCCTGGGTGACAGAGCGAGACTCTGTCTCAAACAGAACAAAACAGAACAAAACGAAGAAAAGAAAGAGAAATGCTGAGGTTTGCTGGCAACCATCAGAAACTGGAGGAGAACTGTGGAACAGACAGATTCTCCCTCAGAGTGCTCAGAGGACTAACCCTGCTGACTCCTTGAGTTTGGACTTCAGGCCTCCAGAACTGTTAGAGAATAAATTTCTATTCTTTTGACCCACCCGATTTGTGGCAATTTGTTATGGCAGCCCTAGGAAACTAAAACAGGAAAAAATGGAAAATGAGAGTACACTATGAAAACTCAGAAAGATTACAAGCACTGTTTAGAACTTAGTTGAGGTTTGCGATCATGAATTTATGTTGGCAGTAAATGTACAGCAGCCCAGGCTCAACTGTGAAAAGTGAATAGATAGACTAAAGCAGGATTCATATTCTGTCATGCATAAACAGAATATGGATAAGGTGGCAATAAAACTGAAAATATTTCAACAGAATGGATGCAAAGATGATGAAATAAAGTATGCTTTGAGTAGAGATTAAAGACTTAAGGTGGCTGACTGGAAGGCAGGCAACAAAAGGATTCAAGGGAAAGGCTGAAAAATAGTTATAGTAAGAAAAATTGAGTAAGAGTCAAGATAAGAGGTTAAGGTAAGACAGTAAGATGACTGAGTTTGCGAATTTCTAGCTGAAGCAGTTCTAGGCCATGACAAATTCCAGGATGTAACTGAAGTGTGGTAGAGATGACAGTCATCAAAAATGAAAATTTCAGGGACAGAAATTTAGGTGGGTCATCCGTACTAGAGTAAAAACTTCACTTTCTGGTGATTCTTATCTTTTAATAAAAATGGTACTTACAACAAAAATGCAATTCATTGGATTTATAAGCAGATTAAAAAAACCAATGTATATCTATATAGTACAAATTCATATCTACTAAGGGGATGCCATAAAAAATCAATGTGGTAGTCTCTCTCTTATTTAGTCCCATGAAGAATTACAGAAAGTGGACTCCATGTTTTAAATCAATGGAATGCCAAATTCAATAAAGTTGAGTTCTATTTTGAAACTTGAAATAAGTAATCCTGAAATGTTTCAAAATTAAATTCATCATCAAGGCACTGAAGTAAAAATGTTAAAATATAATCAATCCATATATTTCTTTCAGAATTGCAAATGACTGGTACCAATTACAAAGTTGTCAACATCTTATTCATAGCCCTTAAAGCATACCAAAAATGACTGTCCTTGGCTATGTGATCACAATTTCATTTAAAAAGTGACGTGGAATAATTTTATTGACGCAAATAGTTTCAATACTCATGATATCAGTGCAAAACAAACATACAAACACCATAGATGATAGCATGTAAAATATAATTAAAATACACCCCGTCAGTGCACAGATTGTCTTACACATTTAAAAAAGTGGCATTTTTTATGTTTCTATACTTTTAAAGTCATCCTTCAACTCATGGGAATAGTTAAAGAAACTGAGATAGCTATTTTGTAGGTGAGAAGACATAGGGTAAGATGATAATTTCTTTTACACAGTTAAAGAGCTATTATGGACAACACCATTCTTTTCTTTTTTTGAGACGAAGTCTCACTCTGTAGCCCAGGCTGGAGTGCAGTGGCGCCATCTCGACTCACTGCAACCTCCGCCTCTCAGGTTCAAGTGATTCTCCTGTCTCAGCCTCCCAAGTAGCTGGGATTACAGGCATATGCCATTACGCCCTGCTAATTTTTTGTACTGTTAGTAAAGACAGGGTTTCACCATGTTGGCAAGGCTGATCTCAAGCTCCTGACCTCAAGTGATCCACCTGCCTTGGCCTCCCAAAGTGCTGGGATTACAGGCGTGAGCCACCACATCCGGCCTAGACACCACCATTCTGAAACTCAGGCAAGCAGCCCCTTCCCCCAGCAATGGGTTGACATGATGCCCCTAGGAGCTCTGAGACTCAAAACTAGGGGACTGTCTTGAGGCTCTGGCCCCAGGACAGTGACTTGGTGAGGGGATCATTCATTGCTGAATGGCGGGGTATTTCTATTGTGAGATTGTATGAGATTGGCTAACTAAACTGGTGTTGACATGCTGATTTTGGGTGATATTTATTCCTATCAGAAAACAGAAATATCTGGGGCACTGGGCTATCAAAAATCAATAGCCATGCACCAGCTCTTTCCCTTCATGGTCTTTTTCTTAGCATGGTGAATGTCCAGTCTACAGCACCTGAGGGCAGCCCTGTGCCCTCCCACCACTGTCACCCATCTTCCCCACAGGATCTATGCCATGTGTCAGGGAATCAACTGGATTTGACTGTGCCTATCTCCTTTGAGTGCTTTCAAGGCTTTTACTCCATGATTCTAATATGCCCTTGTTATCGATATCATTTATTTTCTTCGATTGATGTTGAACACATTGTGCTCTCCCAAGTAGGTCTTAAGTCATGTCAGGGGAGGGCTGGACCACTCTTCTTATTCTGCACACAGGCCCTCACTTAGGCAGGGGTGCGGTCAACATTGAAAGAGGTTACATTCTAGGAATGTAGTGGTTATGGCCTTTTTCTGGCGTTCTCCATTGTTTTGTATAGACCCATATTTCCATCTGGTATTATTTTTCTTCTGCCTGAAGGATTTCCTTTAACATTTTTTTTTTCTACTGCTGGTAAGCTGATAACGAACTCTTCTAACTTTTGTAAGTCTGAAAAAGTTTTTACTTCATTTTTGTTTTTGAAATATGTTTTCATTAGGTATAGATTTCAGGGCTGACAGTTTTTTCTTTCAGTGCTTTAAAGATGTTTCTCCACTGTCTTCTTGCTTGCATCATTTCCAGTGAGAATTCTACTGTCATTTTAATCTTTGTTCTTCTGTAGGTAGGGTGCTGGCTGCATTTAAGACTTTTCTGTTTATTACTGGTCTTTAGCAATTTGATTATGATGTACTTTGGTGTGCTTTTCTTCATGTTTCTTGTGCTTGGAGTTTGTTAATTTTTGGGGGGTCTCAGGGTTTATAGTTTTCATTAAATTTGTAAACATTTTTATCACCACTTCTTCAAGTATTTTTTTCTTTCTACCCTCTTTCCTTGCAGAATCTACTTACATGTGTATTAGACTTCTTGAAGATGTCCTATAGCTCACTGATGCTCTTTTCATTTTTAAAAAATTTGCTTTCTGCGTTTCAGATAGCTTCTATTGCCATATCTTCAAGCTCGCTAATTTTTTTCTGTAGTATCTAATCTATAGTGATCCCATTCATTATATTTTTGATCTCACACATTATAGTTTTCATGTCTAGAAGTTTTCTGTATCTTCCATGTTTCCACTCATCTTTTAAAACATATAGAATAATTTTATAATAACTATTTTAAGGTGTTTATCTGTCAATTTTAGTATCAATGTTAGTCCTAGATTGGTTGGCTTCAATTGATCGATTTTCCTTCTTTTTATGGGTCATATTTTCCTGCTTCTTTCTATGCCTAGAATCCTTGATTGGATGCCAGACATTGTAAATTTCACATTCTTGTGTGCCAGATATTTTTGTGTTCCTATAAATATTCTTGCAGTTTTTTTCTGAAATGCAGTTACATTACTTAGAAACCATTCGATCCTTTCAAGTTCTGGTTTTCATAGTTGTTACATGGAACCAGAGCAGCATTTAGTCTACTGTTAACTATTCCCCGCTACTGAAGCAAGATCCTTCTGAGTCCTCTGTCCAAGGTCTTATGAATTATAAAAATTTCCACTATGGCTGTTGAGGATGGGCACTATTCCCAGGAAGTGTGAACACTGGGTTCCCTTTACCTCTTTCAGATCATTCTTTCTCTGCACATGGGCAATTTTATTACATGCATGTATTTATAAACATTCTGGTGAATTGTAAGGGGGTACCCCCTGAAGATCTTGAGTCTCTATACATATCTCACCTTTCTGATATGCTGTCCTGCAATCTTTAGGTGCACTGGTCATACTCTCCACTCTATCTCCTCAACTCCGAGAGCTTGTCAGGCTACTCCCTGTACTGCAGCCTTGAACTTCTCAAGGCAGTCATCTGGGTCACTTGTAGGGATCCCCATGTTTGTTTTCCATCTTTCAGAGATCACTGTCTTTTGTTGCCTAATGTATTCAAAACTATTATTTCATATAATTTGTCTATTTTTATTTTGTTTGTTTCAGGTGGGAGGATGTATATAGCCCTAGCTGAAGCTGCCTGTCTCATCAGCTTTTAGGAGCTGTTAGTTTGTAAGCATCAATGAAGTAATATATCATAGAATTCTACCTCATTTAATAGAATAGAGGATGAAATTTGATCTTCACGTTTTTGCAAGGATGCGTTTTATTAACAGAAGAAGAAAGGAAGTTCAAAAGATCTTGTTTGCTTAAATTGATGTTAATCATGAAATTTTTAATCTAAGAAAAGATAATTAACTGGGACACTGTGTTAAGAATCTGAAAAAGCATGCAACTTTTCTCACTTCTTTCATTACTCTCATTGCCTTTACAAAGGGAAATACTGAAAGTATTTGTAATTAGAGACATGATCTCATCACCCCAGTCCATAGACTTGTCTCCACAAACAACATGGCAGTAAGAGGTAGAAATGGTAGAATTTATTTATACATCCAGTTGTTTTGAGAACAACTCTACAAATTCATTCATCTAATTGACTAAATATATTTGGAATATGAATGTATATATGTGTGTTCTTAATTTCTTTCTACTTGTATAGGGTAGAATGGGCAGAATCTAGAGAAACTAGAATAATTGAAGTAATCACATCTGAGAAATTGTGGGAAATTCAGGTCTTGACATCTTTAACAAGATTTTAATGTTAGGAAAATCTCTTTAATTTTCATCTTAAAGAATGTGGAAGATCCTAATGTTTGCATGCTGTTGTGACTTACTTTTATACCTCTGCTCTTTATGGCTTTCCTATTTTAAGCAATGAGTATCCTAAAGATCTCTGTAATATTAGTACAGAAGGAAAGAAAGAAAGAAGGAAGGGAGGAATGGAGGTAGGGCAGAAGGAAGGAAAGAAGGAAAACTACAAGAGATCCAAGATGGCTGATTAACAACAGCTCAGGATTGTAGCTCCCAGTGAAAGCGCAGAGAGTGAGTGGACGCCGCACTTTCAGACGAATTTTTGTTGCCCACAGACCGGGAGATTCCCAGCGGAGGAGCCACACGGGTCGCCAGCGTGACTTTTTTGACCAGCG
>CAUYLG010030534.1:0-31477 GCA_963573385.1 Cacajao melanocephalus
AGCAATTCTCCTGCCTCAGCCTCCTGAGTAGCTGAGACTACTGGTGCGTGCCACCACACCGAGCTAATTTTTGTATTTTTAGTAGAGACAGGGTTTCACCATGTTGGCCAGGATGGTCTCGATCTCTTGACCTCGTGATCCACCCGCCTTGGCCTCCCAAAGTGCTGGGATTTCAGACGTGAGTCACCGCACCCAGCCTTCTAATTTCCCTTTTAATTTACATCTATATATAAATTAATATTGTTGTGATAGGTTGTTGGCATGATGTTTTAAAATTATTTTTCCAGCATTTTAAGATGTTATGTTCTGAGAGAAAGTGCCTGGCATTACAGTTTTTAATTTCAGTGAATACCTTTTTCCTTAGAAGTTCAATTTTTTTTAAGTTTCCCTGTTTTTTTAAATTTTATTTTAATTTTTTGTTTGTTTTTTGAGACAAAGTCTCACATGTCACCCAGGCTGGAGTGGAGTGCAGTGGCATGATGATGGCTCATTGCAGCCTTGACCTCTCTGGGCTCATGTGATTCTCCCTCCCAAGTAGCTGGGACAGTAGGTACGTGCCACCACGTCTGGCTAATTTTTGTAGCGACAGGGTTTCTCCATGCTGCCCAGGCCTGTCTTGAACTTCTGGCCTCAAGCAATCCTCCCATCCCTGGTCATTTTTAATCATATCTTAATTTTTCTTTATGCTTTTGCTTTAAAAAAATTTTTTTTGTTTCCTTTTTTATGGCTTTGTTTTACATATACTGTTCTTATTTTATAATACTTCTGTAATCTTCATATCCAACCCTTTGAGATACTCCCTTATGGCACCCATGCTAAATTGTTTCATTGTATGTTTTATAATTTTAGGTAGTGTAGTCATGTTTACTGGGGCTTTAATTATAGAAATCCCAGGAGATCTTGGTTGAGGACCTAAACGGGTATATCATCTGTCTACCTGAGTGACAGGCTGGAGTGCAGTGGTGAGATCACGGTTCACTGCAGCCTCTACCTCCCTGGGCTCAGGTGATCCTCTCACCTTAGCCCCCTGAGGAACTGGAACTACAGGCCCATGCCACAATTCCTGGCTAATTTTTTTTTTTCATGAAGATGGGATTTCGCTATGTTGCCCGGGCTGGTCTCAAACTCCTGGGCTCAAGCGATCCTCCTATCTCAGCTTCCCAAAGTGCTGAGATTACACACATGAGCCACCGGGCCTATCTAGGCACATATGTTTCAAATGATCAAAGGAAATTATTGACTCTTGGTTCTAGATAATTCTAGTTGTATGATAAATTAGCATTTGCCTCCTTCCTGGGCCAATTTTTGTTGCAGAGGTCTTAAAATAATTATTTTTGTCTCCCTGAGCCATCTTCAGTTTGTTTTTACCTAATGCTCATATTTTTCTTTTTTAGAGGGTGGGAAGTCTTATTTTGTGTGTGTGTGTGTGTGTGTGTGTTTGTGTGTGTGTGTTTATGGAGTCTTGCTCTGTTGCCAGGCTGGAGTACAGTGCTGTGATCTTGGCTCACTGCAGTCTCCGACTCCCAGTTCAAGGGATTCTCATGCCCCAGCCTCCCAAGCAGCTGGGATTACAAGCATGCACCACTATGCCCAGCAAGGTTTTGTATTTTTAATAGAGACGGGGTTTCACCGTGTTGGCCAGGATGGTCTCATTCTGCTGACCTAGTGATTCGCCCACCTCTGCCTCCCAAAGTGCTGAGATTACAGGTGTGAGCCACTGAGTCTGGCCATTTTATGTGTTTTTTAAAAGATAAAAATAGTCTTGGCTGGGTACGGTGGCTCATGCCTGTGATCCCAGCACTTTGAGAGCCTGAGGCAAGTGGATCACTTGAGGTCAGGAGTTTGAGACCAGACTGACCAACATAGTGAAACCTTGTCTCTACTAAAAATATAAAAATTAGCCGGTGTGGTGGTGGGCACCTGTAATTGCAGCTACTCAGGGGGCTGAAACAGGAGAATCGCTTGAACCTGGAGGCAGAAGTTGCAGTGAGCCAAGATTACTCCATTGCACTTCAGCCTGGGTGACAGAGTGAGACTCTTGTCTCAAAAAAAAAAAAAAAAAAGAAAGAAAGAAAATAAAAATAATCAGATTAAGCTTCGAAAGTTAGGAAAAAACCATATGCAGATAATATGGTTTAGTAGTGAGAATTTAGGGAACAATGAGAAATAAAATGATAGGTGAAAAGTTAAAAAAAAAAAACAGAGAGAAAAGTCTGTGTTTTGTTTTTTTTTTGACATAAAGATGTACATTTTTCTGACAAATGTACTGTTCATGGGCAGGCGAAAACTTACCCATATTGCTGGGGGGAGGGGGGAGTATAACTTAATAGTTAATTGACTTTTAATTTTAGTTTAATAATCTTTAAGTTTTATTTATTTATTTTTAGATGGAGTCTCGCTCTGTCATCCGGGCTGGAGTGAAGTGGCTCAATCTTGGCTCACTGCATCCTCCGCCTCCTGGGTTCGAGCAATTCTCTTGAATCAGCCTCCCAAGTAGCTGGGATTATAGGCGTGCACTACCATACCTGGCTAATTTTTTTACTTCTAGTAGAGACGGGGTTTCACCATGTTGGCCAGGCTAGTCTCGAGCTCCTGACCTCAGGTGATCTGCCTACCTCGGCTTCCCAAAGTGCTGGGATTACAGGCATGAACCACCACGCCTGACCTAAGTTATTTTTAAATGCGATATATATGCTATTATCTAGCAGATCTGAGGATTGTCTTCCCCCCCACCCCAGGATTATCTTTAAAGAAACTTAGGTATTTGTTGAGACAGAGTCTCCCTCCGTCATCCAGGCTGGAGTGCAGTGTGGCACGATCTCAGCTCACGGCAATCTCTGCCCCCTGGGTTCAAGTGATTCTTGTGCCTCAGCCTCCTGAGTAGGGAGCGATTACAGGCATGTGCCACCATGCCTGGCTGGTTTTTTTGTATATCTAATAGAGAATGGGGTTTCACCATGTTGGCCAGGCTGGTCTTGAACTCCTGACCTCAAGTGATCTGCCCTCCTCGCCCTCCCAAAGTGCTGGGATTACAGGCGTGAGCCACCTCACCTGACTGAAAGAATATTAAGGAAGAAAATTTCACTACTTTATATCATATCGATAAATTCGGTAGACTTCTTATTCAATTGGAATGATACAAATTAGATGGAATATAGATGTGAGCAGAAATAAAATTGCCACATTGAGTACATTGAAGTTATGAAGAGTTTATTTTCAAAGAAATATTGTATTTTCTGTATTGTCTTAATATCACATTGAACAACTATTTGTGATTGAGTATGGAAGACTATGAACTGACCCACCGCTTGGTTTTGAGGGGCTTAGGTCTATTGTAAAAGACTTTTGCAAAATGGGAGGATAAAAATGGGGCCTGGTGACATAATGACTAAATGTTGCTTCTTTATTTTGCAGTTCCAGTTCCTAGCAGATTTAATAGACGAGTATCAGGTATGTGTTCTATTTCATAATATGCTTCTAAAATGCTATTTTAAGTTAGGAATATATTTAAAAAACAGATATTTTGAATAAAAAGATAAGCTCCCATTACAAAACATTATACTAACAGTAAAGTTACCTATGGTTTCTTTATTCTGTTTTCATTTTAAGTTCTGAGTATGTATATACATATTTTATATTGCTATAATTGGTATAGTTTGTCTCTTTACATTTATGTTATTACTGTTTTTTCATGTTTATTGTTACAGCTTTAAAAAATGATTTTTATTTATTTATTTATTTATTTTGAGATGGTGAGTCTCACTCTGTAGCCCAGGCTGGAGTGCAGTGGTGCGATCTTGGCTCAATGCAAGCTCCGCCTCCCGGGTCCTGTTTCAAGTAATTCTCCTCCCTCAGCCTCCCAAGTAGCTGGGATTATAGGCATGTACCACCATGCCCAGCTAATTTTTGTATTTTTAGTAGAATCAGGGTTTCACCATGTTGGTCAGGCTGATCTCAAACTCCTGACCTCGTGATCCACCTGCCTCAAGCCTCCCAAAGTGCTGGGATTACAGGCGTGAGCCACCAGGCCCAAGAAGAAACGATTTTTGTTATTACTATTTTTGGTATTCTGGCTTATGCTACCATTAACTCTTACATATATCTTTTTGAGCCACTTGAATTATTTCCTCAGTTTTGGTGCTAGAAGTGGCTTTCTCTGGTCAGAGACTCAGCATTGCCTTGGCTTTTTCTGTCATGTTTTCTAGAGAAAGTCCACAAATTAGGCTGCTTGGAGAAAGGCACCCTGTACATGCCTCTTTTCCACCACTATCTCAGTAATATGGAATTTAGATGTAAAATAGTATTTCACATCATTTTAAATACCATTTCTTTTGGTTGTTAAAAAAAAATGAATGCTGGCCGGGTGCAGTGGCTCACACCTGTAATCCCAGTGCTTTGGGAGGCCAAGGCAGGTGGATCACGAGGTCAGGAGTTCGAGACCAATCTGGCTAACAGGGTGAAATCCCGTCTCTACTAAAAATACAAAAATTAGCTGTGTGCAGTTGTGCTCACCTGTAATCCCAGCTACTCAAGAGGCTGAGGCAGGAGAATCCCTTAAATCCAGGAGGCAGAGGTTGCAGTGAGCCAAGATTGTGCCATTGTACTTCAGCCTGGATGACAGAGTGAGACTCCGTCTCAAAAAGAAAAAAAAAAGGACGCTTTCCAAATTTGTATTTTTTTATATGGGACTAGTTTGGTAATATTTTGCCCTTTTATCTGGTATAGTCTGGATTATTTTTAAAATAAGTGGCTAAGTGCAGTGGCTCACACCTGTAATCCCAGGACTTTGGGAGGCCGAGGCGAGCAGATTACGAGGTCAAGAGATTGAGACCATCCTGGCCAACATGGTGAAACTCCGTCTCTACTAAGAATACAAAAATTAGCCGGGTGTGATGGCACGCACCTGTAGTCCCAGCTACTCTGGAGGCTGAGGCGGAAGAATTGCTTGAACCTGGGAGGCAGAGGTTGCAGTGAGCCGAGATCACACCACTGCACTCTAGCCTGGTGACAGAGCAAGACTCCATCTCAAAACAAAACAAAACAATAATAAGTTTGGGTAAATGTTTTATCCGGGTTTTTTTTTTTTTTTTGACCTTTTGAAATTTTTAATGCAGAATTTCCCTAGGTGGTTATGTGAGTTAGAGATGTTAATATATCACTGATACCTCAAACACTGCTGGGTACATAGCAGCCACTCAGTAAATATTTATTGAATATGCATATCTTCTTTTTTTTTTTAAAAAAAAAAAAAACAATGTTTGCATTGATAATGAACCAAAAAAAAAAAAAGATTGTTTCTGAGAAGGCTCCCCTTTTTTTCATAGAGCTGGTAAATATATTTTATGAAAGTTTTTCTTAAAGTATTTGACTTTTTGATAAATCTGGAATTTGGTAGTAGAGTGGAATGTTAATGTGTTTCAGAATTGCTAGGCAAGTGGTATGTATCACACTGTTCTTTTATATTCCCTTGTTTTAGGAAGGTTTCTTGATTTGAAATTGTCATCTGACCTATACCTCATAGGGCTAGGAATCATTTTTCTATCCCTCAATCCTTGTCTTTGAGAAAATAGGCTCATTTATGTTTTCAGAAAGCCTTTGTTGTCATTCTACACCACAATCTGTTGAAAGGAGGTTGAAGAGTATATTATGTTCAGAGAGTCAATGTCCTGAGAGTAGGGATTAAAGTTAGTTTGATACTCATGAGATATTATCTTCCATTTCTGTTCATCTCTGCCCTGCACCTTTTTTTCCTCTGAAAGATTAGTTAAATCCCTTGACATCTGTAAGATAGGTCTGGGAGATGCAGAATATAGTTACATCTCCTCCTGAGGTCACAGTTGGTATTAGGTTGTGAATTGCTGCTTGGCCCTCTGCCAGTGTTGTTCAGATCTTGAACCTTGTGGAAGACTCACACAAGTACGTGATATTACCCCCTCCTCCTTAGATTTTATAATCTTAGGATTTAAAACCGTTTCATATCACTGAAATGTTAAATGAAAATAAAAGATTTTCAAAGAATTCGATAGGATCATACAGCAGAGAAAGTATCCTGTAATCATACGAAAAGTATCCTGTAATCATATATAACATTTTTTTACGTGCAGACTATGTGCTAGGTGCACAGTTTAAAGGACTTTCTAAATGCCTTCCTTGTATTGTTGAATATAATCTTCAAAGTAACACTTTGAGTGAAGTCTACACCGTGATTATTCCCAATTTACAGATGAGGTAATTAGGAACAAAGTAGAGGTTAAGTAACTTGTAATAGTTGAAGTGAGCATATGCCCAAAGGTAGCATAGATCCTAAGTACCACCCTTGCTATCTCTAACGATCTTTCTCATACCCTTTGGAACTCTTGGTTAGTTTTCAGCTAAATCCCCCAAATTCTCACTCTGTTTTCTCAGGGCAGCTTTCACTTTCCAGCTGTTGCTGAAGCTTGGCTTTCCTTGTAGGCTTCTCAAACAATGGCTCTTTCCTCTTCCACCTTCCTTGTAACACTGACAGGAAATGAGTGAATGTCTCTGCTGATTCTCCTAGCTGTTTCCAGACCATTCTCTCTCCCTTTTCCCTGAAACCTTCAGTTTATTTTTATTTTTATTTTTATTTTGCTTTCACATTGGAGTTTGTTTCCATGAAACCTTCAGTTTAAAATTTCACATTATGGCTGAACATGATGGCTCACACCTGTAATCCCAGCACTTCGGGAGGCTGAGAAAGGATTTCTTGAGCCTTGGAGTTTGATACCAGCCAGGGTACTACAGTGAGACCCCATCTCTCAAAAAATTAAAAAAATTAGCTGGACGTGATGGTGCACACATGTAGTCCTAGCTGCTTGGGAGGCTGAGTTAGGAGGATTGCTTGAGCCTGGGAGGTCAAGGCTGCAGTGAGCTGTGATCGTTCCACTGTACTCCAGCCTGGGTGACAGAGTGAGATTCTGTCTTTAAAAAATAAAAAATAAAAAGTAAAACTTAGGTTTTACCATCCACTGCTCCTCCTTGTTTTAGTCATCCAACAATTGCCAGGTTGTTCCTTGTTATTTCCACATATAGATGATTCTTCCAATACCTGGCCTTCCATTCTTTGACTTCCTCTCCTCCAAGGATCTTGTTCTCCAGTTGTCCACCCTACTTCAGCCACTAACTCCCAATGGTCATACTCTGGTATGACAAGCATTGCAACTCTTCATAATTTCAGTGAGTGGTCCCATTCTGCAACCAGTGCCTGCTGTCTTCTCAGCTCCTTTGCTGTCCTACTCAAACCTGGATAACTTGTTGATTCTGCCATCTTTTCACTATTCCTCACTTCTCCTTACTAACCTTAAATTCCTGAGTCAATGATTATAATCACTCCCTGGCACATACCCTCAATTTGCTTTTCCCTTTTAAAAAATTATTATTTTTAATTTTTGAAATAAGATCTCACTCTTTATCTAGGCTGGAGTGCAGTGGCGTGATCACAGCTCATTGCAGCCTCAATTTCCCAGGCTCCAGTGCTCCTCCCACCTCAGCCTCCTGAGTTGCTGGGACCACAGGTGCATGCTACCGTGTCTGGCTAATTTTTGTATTTTTGGTAGAGACAAGGTTTCACCATGTTGCCCAGGCTGGTCCTGAACTCCTCAGCCCAGTCAATCCACTTGCCTTGGCCTCCCAAAGTGCTAGTTTTATAGGTGTGAGCCACCACGCCTGACCTTACTTTTACTTTTTCACTTGCTTTGCTAAACCTGCTTTGGTTAGGTTCAATTCTCCACTTTGTACCTGCACCAATAATAGCTGAATCTGATTGGAGGAAAATAGATAACCTTATTGACTGATCTTACTTCCAATTCATGATTATTAACTTGTAGTAGGCTCTTGATACTAGCAATCATGCTGTTTTCCCATGCTTTTTTTTTTTTTTTAACAAATTGTTTTGAGACAGTCTCTCCATGTTGCCTAGGCTAGAGTGTGGTGATTGGCACAATCTTGGCTCGCTGCAATCTTTACCTCCTGGATTGAAATGATTCTCGTATGTCAGCCTAATTTTTGTATTATTTTCTTTAGTAGAAATGAGGTTTCACCATGTTGGCCAGACTGGTCTTGAACTCCTGGCCTCAAGTAATCCACCTGCCTCAGCTTCCCTCCCAGCATGAGCCACCACATCCAGCCTTTTAAAATAAATTTTAGGCCAGGTGCAATGGTCCCCGCACTTTGGGAGGCCAAGGTGGGTGTATTACCTGAGGTCAGGAGTTCAAGACCAGCTTGACCAATGTGGTGAAACTGTGTCTCTACTAAAAATACGAAAATTAACTGCATGTGGTGGTTGGCGCCTGTAGTCCCAGCTACTTGGGAGGATGAGACAGGAGAATTTCGTGAACCTGGGAGGTGGAGGTTGCAGTGAGTCGAGATGATGCCACTGCACTCCAGTCTGAGTGACAGAGGGAGACTCCATCTCAAATAAACAAACAAATAAATAATAAGCCGGGTGCGGTGGCTCATGCCTGTAATCCCAGCAATTTGGGAGGCTGAGGTGGGTGGATCACCTGAGGTCAGGAGTTTGAGACCAGTTTGACCAATATGGTAGATTTTAGTAGAGACCAATGTGTCTCTACTAAAAACACAAAAATTAGCCAGGCATGGTGGTGGGCACCTGTAGTCCCAGCTACTCAGGAGGCTGAGACAGGAGAATTGCTCGAACCCAGGAGGCAGAGGTTGCAGTGAGTCAAGGTTGTGCTGTTGCACTCTAAGCCTGGGGAATAGAGTGAGACTCCATTTCTAAATAAGCAAGCTGAGCGTGGTGGCTCATGCCTGTAATCCCAGGATTTTGGGAGGCTAAGGTGGGTGGATCCCCTGAGGTCAGGAGTTTGAGACTAGCCTGGCCAACATGGTGAAACCCCATCTCTACTAAAAATACAAAAATTAGACGAACATGATGGTGGGCACTTGTAATCCCAGCTACTTGGGAGACTGAGGGAGGAGAATTGCTTGAACCTAGTAGGCGGAGATTGTGGTGACCTGAGATAATGCCATTGCACTTCAGCCTGGGTGACAGGAGTGAAATTCCATCTCAAAAAAATTAAATAGGCTGGGTGCAATGGCTCACGCCTATAATCCTAGCACTTTGGGAGGCCAAGGCGGGTGGATCATGAGGTCAGGAGATTGAGACCATCCTGGCCAACATGGTGAAACCCTATCCCTACTAAAAATACAAAAATTAGCTGGACATGGTGGTGCATGCCTGTAATCCCAGCTACTCGGGAGGCTAAGATAGGAGAATTGCTTGAACCAGGGAGTCGGAAGTTGCAGTGAGCCGAGATTGTGCCACTGCACTCCAGCCTGGTGACAGAGCAAGACTCCGTCTAAAAAATAAATAAATACAAAGTTAACCAGGCATGGTGGCACATACCTGTATCCCAGCTTCATGGGAGGCTGGGGCAGGAGAATTGCTTGAACCCGGTAGACAAAGGTTGCAGTGAGCCGAGATTATGCATTGTACAGCAGCCTGGGCAACAAGAGTGAAACTCCATCTCAAACAAATACAAAAATTACCTGAGTGTGGCTGAGGCAGGAGAGTCATCTGAACTCAGGAGGCAGAGCTTGCAGTGAGCTGAGATTGCGCTACTGCACTCCAGCTAGGGCGATAGAGCAAGACTCAGTCTCAAAATACAATAAAATAAATAACACAATACGATACAATATAATAATCCAGCATGGTAGCTCACATCTGTAATCCCAGCACTTTGGGAGGCCGAGGTGGGCGGATCGTCTGAGGTCAGGAGTTCCAGACCAGCCTGGCCAACATAGCAAAACCCCGTCTCTCCTAAAAATATAAAAATTAGCTGGGTATGGTGGTTGGCACCTGTATTTCCAGCTACTCGGAGGCTGAGGCAGGAGGATCCCTTGAACCCAGGAGGCGGAGGTTGCAGTGAGCTGAAATCCCACCATTGCATTCCAGCCTAGGCAACAAGAACGAAACTCCATCTTAAAGATAAAAATAAAAATACAGCTGGGTGTGGTAGCTCACGCCTGTAATCCCAGCACTTTGGGAGGCCAAGGTGGGTGGATCACGAGGTCAAGAGATCGAGACAATCCTGGCTAACACAATGAAACCCCATCTCTACTAAAAATACAAAAAATTAGCCAGGCGGGGTGGTGTGTGCCTGTAGTCCCAGCTACTCAGGAAGTTGAGGCAGGAGAATCACTTGAACCTTGGCAGAGGTTGCAGTGAACCGAGATCTCACTACTGCACTCCAGCCTGGGCGACTAAGCAAGACTCCATCTCAAAAAAAGTAAAAACAAAACAAAAAAATGAATAAAATAAAAAACAAATACAAAAATTAGCCCAGGGTGGTAGCCTACACCTGTAATTCCAGCTACTTAGGAGGCTGAGATACAAGAATCACTTGAACCCAGGAAGCAGAGTTTGCAGTGAGCCGAGATCACGCCACCAGTTTGGGCGACAGAGTGAGACTCTGTCCTCCCCGCCCCAAAAAAAGAAAAGCTGTGCCTTCCGAGTTCTGCATTCTAGCAGAACAGTCCCTCTACATGAAGTGACAGGGTGAATGGAGTTCATGAATTCCTTAAATGTGGCTTTCTTATGTAGTCCCAAATTAGTTTTTTTTTTTTTTTTTTTTGAGACGGAGTCTCACTCTGTTGCCTAGGCTAGAGTCAGTGGCACTATCTTGGCTCACTGAAACCTCCAGCTCCTGGATTCAAGTGATTCTCCTGCCTCAGCCTCCTGAGTAGCTGGGACTACAGGAGAGCACCACCACGCCCAGCCAATTTTTATATTTTTAGTAGAGACTGACCTTGTGATTTGCCCACCTCGGCCTCCCCAAAGTGCTGGGATTACAGGCATGAGCCACCGAGCCTGGCCCTCCCAAATAAGTATTAACTGTCTTTGAGTTGGAGATGTTAGTATGATTTTATTTAATTAAATAACCTCCTTTGTCAGCAGGGCGTGGTGGCTCATGGCTGTAATCCCAACACTTTGGGAGGCCGAGGCCGGTGGATCACGAGGTCAAGAGTTCAAGACCAGCCTGGCCAACATAGTGATACCCCATCTCTACTAAAAATACAAAAATTAGCCTGGTGTGGTGGCACGTGCCTGTAATCTCACCTACTCGGGAGACTGAGGCAGGAGAATTGCTTGAACATGAGAAGCAGAGGTTGCAGTGAGCCAAGACCATGCCATTGCACTCCAGCCTGGGCAACAGAGTAAGACTCCATCTCAAAAAAAGAAGAAAGGAAAGAAAAGAAAAAAAATCTCCTTTGTCAAAAAAAAAAAAAGCCCAACTTTTATTTATTAAATATGTGTTGAAACTTCAAAACACACTAATCAGAAATGTGTGTATTGGCATCATGCCACATTTAGGAATGGAATATTTTGACTCTGTTGATGACTGTGACAGTCAACAGAGCAGTCCACTGAGAATCTGTTGCCATGTCAGTCACCCATTTTTGCATTGCAGGTGCCCTTCAGCAGACATCTCTGCCCTTTAAGGCTTTTGTGCTTACTATATAGTGAAATAATGATTTTTGTCTTATATTCTTTCATAGTATGCAATATTTTTCCATCCATAGCTGCCTTCAGGTGAAATATTACTAAGTATTGCTTAAAATAATTTAGAAACCCAGTGTTGTGGACTAATTGAGTTCCCCCAAATTCATATATCAAAGTCCTAACCCTGATGTGATTATATTTTTGAGATAGGGCATTTAAAAAGATAATGAAGGTGAAATGAGGTCATAAGGGTAGAACCCTAATCTAATAGGACTGATCTCCTTGTAAGAAGAGGAGTGTACCAGGAGTGCACATACACAGAGAAAAGGCTATGGGGAAGACATAGCAAGACGGCAAGCCAGCAGAGAGGCCTCCGAAGAAACCAAACATGCCAGTTCCTTGATCCTGGTCTTCCAGCCTTCAGAACTGTGAGAACATAAATTTCTGTTGTTTAAGCCACCTAGTACGTGGGATTTTGTTATGGCAGCCCTAGCTGACTAACTTACCCAGGCTGTGTCAACTCCTAATAGGGGCTGGCAGGGTTGCACATTTCTTTGTAGAAATGAAAGGATTTTCTCTCACAAGTACAATTTCATGAATATGTCACATTCCTGGGTAAAGGAGGCACCAGTTGAAATTTGGAAGGAGAAATTGTGCGGGATAATCTTGTCAGTTTGTACAGTATCACATTACTGACTAGTGACATCTGCTGGATAACTGTGGTAAAGGCTGCTGGCTTTGGTTTTTAGGTTTTGGGTTTTTTTGAGACAGTCTTGCTCTGTCACCCGGACTGGAGTACAGTGGCACAATCTTGGCTCACTGCAGCCCCAACCTCCCTAGCTCAAGTGATCCTCCCACCTACACCTCCCAAAGTATTTGGATTACAGGCATGAGCCACTACGCCTGGCCACTGTGTTGCTATTTTAGTCTTCATTCCCTATAGGTCTTGAGCATCTCATGACACACAGTAGAATGTTTGAGGTTGCATAGGGATCACACAGATTCTTGACCTTTTCCTGGTAACTTGTATACTGAGGCAAGCAACCAGATGTACAGAACCCTTGGGGCAGCAACAATCAAGTGGGCACTATAAAATGGATTCTTTCATGAAAATAAGGGAAATAATTTAGGACCAGGACCAAGAAGAAGTAAAGAGATTGAGTGGAACTGGAAGAAGGCAAAGGGAGATGAGTCCAGGGTTCAAAAGAAGGGGGAGGCCAGGTGCAGGGGGCTCATGCCTGTAATCATTTTGGGAGGCTGAGGCAGGTGAATCACCTGAGGTCAGAGACCAGCCTGACCAATATAGTAAAACCCCATCTGTACCAAAAATACAAAAAATTAGCCAGTCATGGTGGTGTGTACCTATAATCCCAGCTACTGGGGAGGTTGAGACGAGAATTGCTTGAACCCAGGAGGCGGAGGTTGCAGTGAGCCAAGATTTGAGATTGCATCACTGCACCAATGCAGTCCAGCCTGGGTGACACAGTGAGGCTGTCTCAAAAAAAAAAAAAAAAAAAAAAGGAAAAAAAGGACATTATGCTAAGTGAAATAGGCCAGTTATAGAAGGACAAATATTGCATGATTCTACTGATATGTGGTATCATGGTATCTAAAATAGTCTCTGCCCAGGTGTCGGGGCTCATGCCTGTAATCCCAACACTTTGGAAGGCTGAGGCAGGAAAATTGCTTGAGGCCTGGAGTTTGAGACCAGTTTGGGCAACATAGCAGGACCTTGTCTCTACAGAATAAATAAGATAGTCAAATTCAGGCCAGGTGCAGTGACTCACACCTGTAATCCCAGCACTTTGGGAGGTATTTGGGAAGTACACGGAGCTTCCATGCACTCCCTGGGTGCACCACCCTCCAGGAACCTTCATTCAGCTATCCGGAAGTTCTGCTGTTGTGAACTTAAAAACTTGTAATCAGTATAGCTCTCATGTGAAGTGTTCTTACCATAATAAATAATAGGAAAGGGAAGAAAACTTAAAACCAGGTTTGGAAAATTGAATAAAGTTTTCCCACAAATAAAAACATATTAACAATTTTAATGAAAATAATTACTTTTGTTTAAATAATAGTGTTGCATCTGAAAACGTGAAGACTATAATTAACATTTGGGAAAAATATGAAAATGAGCTAAGTTGCCAAAGTACTTTCCTCCAAAATTGGAGGAAAAGCAAGCCTAGAAATAGCCCAAGATTGTGTCACTATCAGTAAAATTCTGTCAGTCTCATCACTGAAGGCTTATTTTTTAAAACCTTTCAATGGAAGATGTGTATTAAATCTTTCATACACAAAAGGGTTGGGCATGGTGGCTCATGCCCGTGATCTCAGCACTTTGGGAGGATCACTTGAGGGCAGGAGTTCCAGACTAGTGTGGCCAACATGATGAAACCCCATCTCTACTAAAAATACAAAAATTAGCTGGGCATGGTGGCATGTGCCTGTAATTCCCAGCTACTCAGGAGGCTGAGGTATGAGAATCACTTGAACCCAGGAGGCTGAGGTTGCGGTGAGCCAAGATTGTGCTACTGCACACCAGCCTCAGTGACTGAGTGTGAGACTGTGTCTCAAAAAAAAAAAAAAAATTTAAAAAGGAAGATTTCATGCACAAAAGTAGAGAAAGTTAGTATATTACCAATGTACCCATTTATTTCCTGAAATGAATTTTTAAAATATATTATTCTAAGTAGCTGTTTTGAAGTCTTAGGCCAAGGAATAGCAATTGGAACACACTGAATAAAGATCAAATACGAGAATATTTCTGAAGCAGAATTTGATGTATTCATCAGACAAGAGGTGAGAGAAGAAAGTATGATTAATTCCAGATTTCTAGTTTAGAAAATTAGGCTGATAATGGCATTAATCAAGAGCGCAGAGAACCAAGAAACTTGCAGTTTAACATAGTGTCTGTTTAGATGTCCTTGATGCAGCTTCCCAAGTTTCCTCCCAAAATACCCATGAAGATGCAAAAAGTGACAACAGAAATGGCTAGGAGGCTGGGCTTGATGGCTCACACCTGTAATCCCAGCACTTCGGGAGTCTAAGGTGGGCCGATCACCTGAGGTCAGGAGTTCGAGACCAGCCTGGCCAACATGGTGAAACCCTGTCTCTACTAAAAATATAAAAAATTAGCTGGGTGTGGTGGCGGGCACCTGTAATCCCAGCTACTCAGGAGGCTGAGGCAGGAGGATTGCTCGAACCTGGGAGGCAGAGGTTGCAGTGAGCCGAGATTGTGCTATTGCACTCCAGCCTGGGCAACAAGAGCAAAACTACATCTCAAAAAAAAAAAAGGAAAAAAAAGAAATGCCTAGGAACTAAGATAAGTGACTGCCTTAATCATTAGGGAAAAAACTGAGATAAAATGCACCTTGGCCTCATCTTCTGGAAACAAAAATGCTTTGATAAAGGTAATGAGTCAACCTACATCCCCATTGTCACTTCCCTGGCTCAGTGACCCAAGGCCCACAGTAGACAGAAACTGGCAGTCCTCTGCAGAGCATCACCTAATGTTATTTCAGGGACTAGAATGGTGTATCTTTTCTTATTCTATTTCCCCTAATTTTTCTCTTATCTGTTATAGGATACAAGGTCCCTATTGGGCACTTGGTATTGATGGCATTAATGCACAAGTGGCATGGGCCACACAAGTAGAGTCCTGGGTATAGGACACAATGGAAGTCATCATTTCTCAGACCTTTTATTGGTTTAGAGAATCAGTGAGGAAAGGGAAACTGGGATGTAGCTAGACCAGGACTACAGTAAGTGTCTCTAAGAAACAGGGAATTAAAGTAGGAGTGGGGCTGGGTGTGCTAGCTCACACCTTGGTCTCCCAGCACTTTGGGAACCTGGGGTGGGTGGATCACTTGAGGTCAGGAGTTCGAGACCAGCCTGGCCAACATGATGAAACCCCGTCTATACTAAAAATACAAAAATTAGCTGTGCGTGGTGGTGTGCACCTGTAGCCCCAGCTACTCAGGAGCCTGAGGCAGCAGAATCACTTGAACCTGGGAGGCGGAGGTTGCAGTGAGCTGAAATCATGTCACTGCACTCCAGCCTGGGTAAGAGAGCAAGACTGTCTCAAAAAATAATAATAATAAATAAATAAATTGGGAGTTGTATGTATCAGCCTGTCCTGTAGTTATAGATACATGGAGTCTTTTAGCCATCACACAGATTGAGAGTAGGGTCAAGAACTGTTTGTTGCCTCTTAACAGATGATAAATAAATCCTAATAAACAATACAGGGCCTATGAGTGAACTCAGCTGGTTAAGGGTGTAAGAGTAGTGAAGACTAGAAAGGTCCGCTACAAAATGCTCAGTCAAGTATAAGAAATCATTGCCCTTATGAATTCTGAGAAAAAGTCAAGGGTAAAATTGGCTGAGATGAAACAGAAAATAAGTGTGATAAGATTATAAGGAAACTAAAAACAATGAGCAAGAATTAAATAAATAAAAATAATTGGCCAGGCGTGGTGGCTCATGCCTGTAATCTTAGCACTTTGTCTCTTTGCAAATAACATGTAGGGGTGAGATTTTAAAATAATGATTTGTATTGATATCTCTAATTCTTCCTCTAGTCCATATTTGTATCCCCCTTCTCACCAGTAAAAAATTTTTAAAAATCTGTGTTTTTTTATTTACTCACTACAGTAATACACATAGAAGAGTTCTGGAATTAAAGGCTGGGTGTGGTGACTCACGCCTGTAATCCCAGCACTTTGAGAGGCCAAGGTGGGCAGATTGCATGAGCTCAGGAGTTCGAGACCAGCCTGGGCAAGATGGCAAAACCCTGTCTCTACTGAAAATACAAAAAGCTAGCGAAGTGTGGTGGTGCATACCTGTAGTCCTAGCTACTCAGGAGGCTAAGGTGAGAGAGCTGCTTGAACAAGGATGGCAGAGGTTGCAGTGAGCTGAGATCATGCCACTGCATTCCAGCCTGGACAACAGAGTGAGACTCTGTCTCGAAAAGAAAAAAAAGAGTTTTGGAATTGCTATACCATCACCAACATCAGTTGTTTTTTTGTTGGAATCCAGTATATCCCACTGAGGGTGGATGGTCAGAGTACTATGTTCAGAAGCTACTTAGAATCTAACTCTTTCCTTCTCTGATTATGTTATCACCCTGATACTTGGGTAGGTTTTTTTTTTTCTTTGTACTTAGTTTTAGGGTCCTTGTTATTGGTTTAATTTTTTAAATATGTGAAAAATTAACATGGCTTAAATGTCAAAACTTTTTATATAAAAATGTTTCCTCAGAGAAGTTTCATTCCCTCTCCTATCCCTTCTTTTCTGTTTCTATCTATACACTAGGAAAATAATTTCATTACTTTCCGGTGTATTTTTCTCAAATTGTTTCCTTTTGGAAAAATTAACCAGTAAAAGTATATTATATTTATATTTCTTTTCCCTCCAGTCTTAGTTCTCCTTTGTCATGGAAGTCTTTCTTCTGCAAAGGATAGCATGCTATATATACTCTTCTTCACCTTGCTTTTTCCTGTGTTTCCTACAACTCTCTCTCTTTTTTTTTTTTTTTTTTTTGAGACGGAGTCTCACCCTGTCAACCAGACTGGAGTGTAGTGGCATGATCTCGGCTCACTGCAACCTCCGTCTGCCAAGTTTCTGCCTCAGCCTCCCGAGTAGCTGGGACTACAAGTGCACGCCACCATGCCCAGCTAATTTTTGTGTTTTTAGTAGAGATGGGGTTTCACCATATTGGCCAGGATGGTCTCGATCCCTTGAACTTGTGATCTGCCTGCCTCGGCTTCTCAAAGTGCTGGGATTACAGACATGAGCATTTATATTATACATCAGGTGGATCACCTGATGTCAGGAGTTCAAGACCAGCCTGACCAACATGGTGAAACCCCATCTCTACTAAAAATAGAAAATTAGCCAGGTATGGTTGTGCATGCCTGTAATCCCAGCTACTTGGGAGGCTGAGGCAGGATAATTGCTTGAACCTGGGAAATGGAGGTTGCAGCGAGCCAAGATTGTGCCACTGCACTCCAGCCTGGGCAACAAGAGTGAAACTCTGTCTCAAAAAAATTAAAAAACAGTGAATAAAAGGAAATTGAGTTCAATTCCTGTTTTTTCTAAAGCCATACATCTATTAAATTCATTCTTGTCTTTGTTTTTTTCTCTCCAATTTTAGTCTGTGCTGAGACCTATAACCCTGATGAGGAAGAGGAAGATACGGATCCAAGGGTAAGACCCAAAGCAAAGATGTTAGGTAGAATTGTTGTATTGCTCACTAACTCGCCTTCTGTACATAACAAAAACTCATCATGCTAGTAATTAAATACAAATTAAAATATCAATGAAGTGACATTTTCAGTCTAACAGATTGAAAGCTGCACTGGTTGAGGGTATGGTGAGAAGTGCCTAGCTGTAGCTGTCAGAAGCCTTAAACAGGCTGGGCATGGTGGTTCACCCCTGTAATCCCAACACTTTGAGAGACTGAGGCAGAGGATCACTTGAGGCCAGGAGTTCAAGACTAGCTTGGACAGTATAGCAAGACTCCATATTTGTGGGGAAAAAAAAATTAGCCAGGGTTGGTGGGACATGCCTGTATTTGCAGCTACTTAGGAGCCTGAGGCAGGAGGATTGCTGCTACAGTCTAGGAGGTCGAGGCTGCAAACAAAACACACACACACACACACACACACACACACACACACAAACTGCCAAGGATGGTGGCTCACACCTGTAAATCCTAGCACTTTGGGAGGTTGAGGTGGGAAGATCACTTGAAGCCCAGCAATTTGAGACTAGCCTGGGCAATTTAGCTAGACCTCATCTCTATTTAAAAAAAAAAAAATTAAGAACAACAAGCCTTAAATACTTACAGTCAAGCCAACTGATTTAGCATTTACCTAAAGGAGAATTCATCCCTAATGAAAGTGGGATCCTTCTTGAGGATATACAAATGGAGCGTATTGTAGTGTTATAACAATGAAAAATGGAAACAACCTAAATGACCCAAAATATGGGATTACAAGGGGCTAAATTATGGTGCATTCAAATGAAGAGAATCTGTAGCCATTGAAAGTGATGGTACAGGATTGTATATAATGGCATGGGATGTATGTTTGTGTGAGGTGCATTTTATAGAGCATTTTGTAAAATAATAAATTTGAAATATTTATTTATTTATTTGTATATATAGAAAATTCTATCTGGAAGGATATACCCCAGATGTTAACAGTAGTTGTGACAAGACCATGTTTGATTTTTGAGTGCTTTAAAAAAAAAAAACTCAGTTTTTTAAACTTTTGTAAAATTGACATAAATTACTTTTATGAGAGCATATGTGAACTGTCATTTTTAAAAGATTGATGTTATAGTCTGGGTGTGGTGGCTCATGCCTGTAATCCCAGCACTTTGGGAGGCTGAGGTGGGTAGATCACCCGAGGTCAGGAGTTCCAGACCAATCTGGCCAACATAGTGAAACCTCGTCTCTACTAAAAATAGAAAAATTAGCCAGGTGTGGTGGTGGGCACCAGTAATCCCAGCTACTCGGAAAGCCGAGGCAGGAGAATCGCTTGAACCTGGGAGGCAGAGGTTGCAGTGAGCTGAGATCTCTCCACTGCACTCCAGCCTGGGCAACAGAGTAAAACTCCATCTCAAAAAAGCAAAAAAAACATTGATGTTATAAAAAAAACTTTAGTGAGCTGGGCATGGTGGCTCACGCCTGGAATCCCAGCACTTTTGGAGGTGGAGACAGGCAGATTACAAGGTCAGGAGTTTGAGACCAGCCTGGGCAACAGAGCGAGACTCCATCTCAAAAAACACAAAAACAAAAAAACCTTTAATGATCTATCATTTTACCTTTAAGTCAAATTACCGTTAGTAACGTATGAAAGATTTCTGAAGTATTCTAATAAATGCTACTATTTTTGTGAATGTAAAAATCATATAAATTTTTAAATTCTAGTTATAAAATTCTTGATGACTGTAAAACAGTTATTTCCTAATTTAATATCACAAATTTAAAATACTTAACACTTTTTTTTGGTGACGGAGTCTTGCTCTGTCACCAGGCTGGAGTGCAATGGTGCAATTTTGGCTCACTGCAACCTCCTACTCCCTGGTTCAAGCGATTCTCCTGCCTCAACCTCCCAAGTAGCTGGGATTGCAGGCAAGTGTCACCACGCCCAGCTAATTTTTGTATTTTTAGTGGAAATGGGGTTTCACCATGTTGGCCAGAATGGTCTCGATCTCCTGACCTTGTGATCTGCCTGCCTCGTCCTCCCAAAGTGCTAGAATTACAGGTGTGAGCCACCAAGTCCAGCCAACACTTTTAACGTCTGTTATTTCTGGTCAGATTAAATGATGTACTTTTTTTTTGAGTAGATGCTCAATGTTTGTTTAAACAACAAATTTATAACCCTCTGTTTTATGGATGAAGATCCTGAGGCTCCCAATGGACAGCTGACTTGCTGCCAACTACTTAGTCAGCAGTTGGCTCCAGGGTCAGTGCTCTTCATGCCTATATTACATTGTCCCTCCACCTTCAGCATACAGCTTGATATTTATGTAAAATTAAAATGACAGCATACTATTTATTTTTCCCACTCTTTGTAGAAAGAAATATACCAGTCTTTAAGTGGTTATTTTTAAATGGAATAAAATAATTTCCATGGTTTTATTTGACTTGGCAGGTGATTCATCCTAAAACTGATGAACAGAGGTGCAGACTTCAGGAAGCTTGCAAAGATATTCTCCTTTTCAAAAATCTTGATCAGGTAACGTTGATTTCTAAAGTATTTTTATTATGTGATCTTTTAGCTTAGCTCCTATTTGTCACTTAAACTTTAATTTTTAGCATTCTAGCCACAGCCATGTTAAGCATAAAACCTTAGATTCATCTTACATACAAATGTTTTCATTGCATTGACTACTTTAACCCAGACATGATTATTCAGATGCCTTTTAGTGCAGTAGTCCCCCTTATTCTTGGTTTTGCTTTCCAGGATTTCAGTTGCCCATAGTTAATGACAGTCCAAAAATACTAAATGGAAAATTCCAGAAATAGCGGGCATGGTCGCTCACACCTGTAATCCCAGCACTCTGGGAGGCTGAGGTGGATGGATCACCTGAGGTCAGGAGTTCAAGACCAGCCTGGCCAACGTGGCAAAACCCTGTCTCTACTAAAAATGCAGAAATTAGCCAGGCATAGTTGCATACATCTGTAATCCCAGCTCCTCAGGAGGCTGAGGCAGGAGAATTGTTCCAATCCAGGGGGTAGAGGTTGCAGTGAGCCAAGATTGCACCACTGCATTCCAGCCTGGGTGACAGAGTGAGACTCCACCTCAAAATTTTCAAAAAGGAAATTCCAGAAATAATTCTTAAATTGTAAAGGGCGTGCCATTCTGAATCTTATGCTGTCCTGCTCTGCTACCACCCAGAACGTAAATCATCACTTTGTCCCAGTGTATCCATGCCGTATATGCCACCTGTCCGTTAGTCATTTAGTCACCGTCTAGCAGTACTCCTATTTAAGTAACCTTATTTTACTTAATAATGGCCCCAAAGCACAAGAGAAGCGATGCTGGCAATTCAGATATGCCAAACAGAAGCCATAAAATGCTTTCTTTAAGTGAAAAGATAAGAGAAATTTAAGGAAAGAAAGAAACAAATTGTATACTGAGGTTGCAAAGATCTATGATAAGAATGAATCTTCTGGCTGGGCGTGGTGGCTCACGCCTGTAACCCTAGCACTCTGAGAGGCTGAGGCAGATGGATCGCCTGAGATCAGGAGTTCAAGACCAGCCTGGCCAACATGGTGAATTTCCGTCTCTACTAAAAATCCAAAAATTAGCAGGTGTGGTAGCACGTGCCTGTAATCCCAGCTACTCAGGAGGCTGAGGAAGGAGAATTGCTTGAATCCAGGAGGCAGAGGTTGCAGTGAGCTGAGATCATACCATTGCACTCCAGCCTAGGTGACAGAGCAAGACTCTGTCTCAAAAAAAAAAAAAATAGAAAAGAAAAAAGAATAAGAATCTTCTATTTTATGAAACTGTGAAGGAGGAAAAAGAAATTTATGCTAGTTTTGCTGTCGCACCTCAAACCGTACAAGTTACAGCCACAGTGCGTGGTAAGTACTTGGTTAAGATGGAAAGGCATTACATTTGTTGATGGAAGATATGAACAGAAATGTGTTGACAGCAATAGGGTTCAACACTATCTGTGGTTTCAGACATCCACATATCCCCTTGGAACATACTCCCCATGGATAAGGGGAGGACTGCTGTATTTTTCTGAGCCGCTTTGGCACTTTGTCCAAGACAGTACTGATCATTTGAATACCGTGAAGTTTGGTCATGTTGCAAGGAAATGCTCAGATTTGCATGACCCTGGCTTAGGGTCTGAATTTATCCTACAAAGAGATTGATTTTTCTGAAGATGCTGGTATGTAGTTCCCTTCATTAATAATAGTTAACCCACTGGCTTACCACAGTGTGTGCTAAGTGCTTCTTGAGAATGGTGTGTTTCTGCAGGGCTTAGCGTAGGATCTATGACCTGGGCCTGTCCTGCCTCTCTTGGTGTTAGAAATAAAGAACCAGGGCTACATCCTGATAGCTGTCCTAGTACATTTGGGCTGCTATAACAAAATACCATAACCTGGGTGGCTTATAACAGTGGAAATTTCTCACAGTTCTGGAGTCTGGGAAATCAAGCTCAAGGTGCCATCAGATTTGGTGTCTAATCAAGAGCCCACTTCTTGGTTCAGAGATAGCCATCTCTGTTCTCACATGGTAGAAGGATGGAGGGAGCTCTCAGGGTCTCTTTTATAGGGGCACTAGTCCCATTCATGACCTAATCACTGACAAAGGCCTTATCATCTAATACCATCACATTGGGTGTCAGGTTTTAACATGGAATTTTGGGGTGACATAAATATTTAGTTCATAGTAATAGAGAATCTTCAGATTTCCTATTTCTTCTCTACTTTGTTTCTTCTCTATTCTTCTCTACTTTGAAGACCACACATTAAATGAATGAGGCCAGGCACAGTGGCTCATGCCTGTAATCCCAGCACTTTGGGAAGCTGAGGTAGGCGGATCACTTGAGGTCAGGAGTTCAAGACCAGTCTGGTCAACATGATGAAACTCCATCTCTACTAAAAATACAAAAATTAGGCAGGTGTGGTGGCATGTGCCTGTAGTTCCAGCTACTTGGGAGGCTGAGGCGGAAGAATCACTTGAACTGGGGAGGTGGAGGTTGCAGTGAGGTGAAGTTGCACCACTGCACTCCAGCCTTGGTGACTGAGATTCCATCTCAAAAAAGTTAAAAATTAAAAAAATTTAAAACCACATGAATGGCTGAGGTGCTAGGCCTATTGAGGAGTCCCAGAATGTGCAGAGACAGGAAGGCTGGGATTACATTTCCTCTATTACCCAGCTCCTACAAAAAAGGCTTCTGAAGACATTTCCACAGCCCTCCCTGGGAATCTGGCTGGTCAGATATGAGCATCAGTCAAAGGAGTTAATTAACCTTGGTGTCTGTAAACCAGTCTAATAACTGTGCCGTTTACAGTAATAGCCAGAGCTTTACTCAGAGCCTGTTAGTCTGAGACTGAATGAGACAAGGACCATGAACTCAAGGAAAGGCTGGTTGTAAGAAACAGTGGTCTGTGTTAGCTGTTTTCCCTGGAATACCCATCCATGTAACTGGGAAGCTTCTTTATCTGTGAATAAAACCTTTTGTAAATTTTATACCATTAGAGTTGTTATAAGGGAAGTTTCTATGTCAATCTAATATTGAGTTTTCTTAGTGTTGGAGAATACCATTTTAGTGTTGAAAAGTTGTAACCTGGCTGGGCACAGTGTGGCTCACGCCTGTAATCCCAGCACTTTGGGAAGCTGAGGAGGGTGGATCATCTGAGGTCAGGAGTTTGAGACCAGCCTGGCCAACATGGTAAAACTCCATCTCTACTAAAAATACAACAATTAGCCGGGCATGGTGGCAGGTGCCTGTAACCCCAGCTACTTAAGAGGCTGAGGCAGGAGAATCGCTTGAACCTGGGAGGCAGAGTTTTCAATGAACTGAGACCGTGCTATTGCACTCCTGCCTGGGTAACAAGAGTGAAATTCCGTCTTAAAAAAAAAATTACTTCTCTCAATAATGTCTTTTTTCTGGTAGGGGATCCAGTCCAGAATCTCATGTTACATTTAGTTGTTATTTCTTCTTAATCTCCTCCAATCTGTGGCAGTTTTCAGTCTTTCCTTGTCTTTCATAATCTTGACACTTTGAAGAGTCATTCTATAGAATGTCTCTCCATTTGAGTTTGATGTTTCCTCATGATTTTGGAATATGGTTATATTTTTGGCCAGACTACCACAAAAATTATTTTGTGTCTGTCTGAAAGCATCATATCAAGGGCCTCATGTTATCAGTATGTCTTATTGCCAGCAATGTTGGTTCATTCCTTTTTATTGCTGAGTAGTATTTCGTTGTTCAAAAATACCAATTTATCCATTTTTCTGTTAATGAATACTTGGTCTATTTCTAGTTTTTAGCTATTATGAATAACACTATCAACATTTTGTATAAATCGTTTTGTGAACCTTTCCTCCAAGTTATCTTGAGTAAAATACTTGAGAGGAAAATTGCTGAGTCATAAGATAGGTATATGTTTGACTTAGTAAAAAAATCTGCCACATCAGCTGGGTGCAATGGCTCATGCCTGTAAATCCCAGCACTTTGGGAGACCAAGACAAGTGGATCACCTGAGGTCAGGAGTTCAAGACCAGCCTGGCCAAAATGGTGAAACCCCTTCTTTACTAAAAATACAAAAATCAGCTAGGCAGGGTGGCGCACACCTGTGATCCCAGCTATTCAGGAGGCTGAAGCAGGAGAATCACTTGAACCCAGTAGGTGGAGGTTGCAGTGGGTCGAGATCGTACCATTGTACTCCAGCCTGGGTGAGAGAGTGAGACTCTGTCTCAAAAAAAAAAAAATCTGCCAGACATTTTTCAAAGTAGTTTTACCACTTTGCATTCCTGTCAACAACATATGAGATTTCATGTTGCCCCACATCCTTACTAACATTTTATATTGTCAGTATTTTTAGTTTTAGCCATTCTGATTAGTGTATTTGTTTCAAATTTAAAATTTATTTTCCAAATTTCTATTTTTAAATTTCAAATTTACAGAAAATTCACATGAATAATACCATGAATACCCAGACACCCTTTACTTAGACTGGCCAGTTGTAAACATTTTAACATTTTACCACATTTGCTTTTTCTCTTGTGTGTAAGTTTATGTAAAGAGAGAAAGAAAAGGGGAGTATATATAAAATGTTTTTATTTCATTCTGAATCATTTATGACATCATGACTCTTCACTACTAAATATTTAGGATGTATTTTCCAGGAACAAGAATATTTTCTGGCCTGGTGCAGTGGCTCACACCTGTAATCCCAGCACTTTGGGAGGCTGAGGCAGGCAGATTACTTGAGGTCAGGAGTTCGTGACCAGCTTGGCCATCATGGCGAAACCCTATCTCTACTAAAAATATAGAAATTAGCTGGGCATGGTGGCGCGCACCTGAAATCCCAGCTACTCAGGAGGCTTAAGCAGGAGAATTGCTTGAACCTGGGAGGTAGAGGTTGCAGTGGACCGAGATTGCACCACTGCACTTCAGCCTGGGTGACAAAGTGAGACTCTGTCTCAAAAAAAATTAAAAAAGAATATTTTCCTTTGTTAATACAATGCCATTTAATAAATCCAAGAAATTTAACATTGATATAATATAAAATCACCTAACAACGGTCCATACTCAGATTTCCTCATTTTTCCCAGTAAAGTTCTTTATAGCTTTTGGTTTTGTTTTTTAATCCTAAATCACATACAGTAAGTCCTCACGTAACATCCTGAATCACATACAATAAGTACTCACTTTAACATTGTTGGTAGTCTTAGAAACTGCAACTTTAAGCAAAGCAACCTGTGATGAAACCTTTTTTCCCCTCATCATTGTTATAACTGTTATATTTGAGGACATTGTTTTGCTTAAATTCACATTTTTCAAGAACCTATCAACCACATTAAGTGAGGACTTTGTATTTCATTTGGTTGTCATATTATTTTAGTCTCCTCTAACCTAGAAATGCTCCCCTTCAACCTATCTTACCTCATGACGCGTGTTTGAAGAGTCCAGACTAGAAGAAGAAAAGTTACTCAGAACAAGAGGCTTCCAGCAGGCAACCCACAGGCTAGGTACAGATGTCTGTGTTTGGTCTGTATTGTACATGAAAATTTAAATTTATCGCCAGTATGTAAATAGATTTCTGGCAACACTGGGCTCACATTCCAGTGAATGTGGGTAGTATGTCAGTTGTAAGCCATCCTTTTTAGTATTTGTCAGCTTGTACAGTATTCAACGCATGTGGAACTAAATACACTTTTTGGTAATACTCAATTATTTTGGTAGCACAGTCGCTCTGATAGAACATAGAATCACATGGAATTATGCAGTCATAAAATTATTCTCTTTCCAGGTGTTCAGTCTACATTCCTTCAAAGAGAGTCTTTTTTAAATTGAATCTGGTATTCTTTAGTGACCCCCTAATAATCTCTGATCTCCCTGTCTGACAAGGATGCTGGCCCCAGGCTGAGACCATTATTTCATTAGAATTTAATAGTATTGTTTTCTTTTCATTATACTTATCCATATAGTTGATGTCTGGTTATGGCAGGCAACGTTAGTAAGTAATCGTGTGTGTTGTATGTAAATGAAGCAGTATTAGCTGTCTTGTAATAGATCTCATTTGTTGATTATCTGTTGTTTCATAAATACTTTCCTTAGGTTTTTCTCTTTGGGTCATGAAAATTGATGAGGTAGAATCTTTGTTATACCCTTTTTACATATGAAGAAACTGAAGTTTGCCGGGCGTGGTAGCTCACGCCTGTAATCCCAGCACTTTGGGAGGCCCAGGCGGGTGGATCACCTGAGTTCAGGAGTTCAAGACCAGCCTGGCCAACATGGCGAAACCCTGTCTCCTCTACTAAAAATAAAAAAATTAGCCAGGTGTGGTGGCGCAGGCCTGTAGTCCCAGCTATTCGAGAGGCTGAGGCAGGAGAAACGCTTAAACCCAGGAGGTAGAGGTTGCAGTGAGCTGAGATCGCACCACTGCACTCCAGCCTAGGCGACGGAGTGAGACTCTGTCTCCAGGAAAAAAGAAAAAAAAGATACTGAAGCTCAATGAGGTTAAGCGACATGTTTGGCTAGTCAAAGGCAGTTGTGCTGTTCCAAAAGATAACCTCTAAGGCCATAACAGCCCTTTAGATCTGATGATCCTGTTAAGGTCAACACCTATAGGAAGATGTGGCAGCATATGGCTTTATACATGGCATAGTGGAGCCATCAGGCAGGTGACAGTCATGTGGATGTGGCTGGGAAAACGTGGACCATGATTTAGATAATATTTCTGCTTAAATTGTGGAAAGCTTGTTTAAAACAATACTGTCTCAGAAAACTTGCCGGTTTTCTCTCTGCTGAAGTACATGGAGGTAAAAAGCTGAATGGTTCCAGGAAAGCATTTGTTTCAGACAACCTTTAGGTTTCTGCTTGAATATGGGGACTTCTGTTATATAGTCACAAATTGAGATAATTATGGTCACTGTTTTTTTTTTCAGCAAATGTAAAAGCTATTTTTTCTTCTGTGCATACCCTGCAGGAACAGCTTTCTCAAGTTCTTGATGCCATGTTTGAAAGGATAGTCAAAGCTGATGAGCATGTCATTGACCAAGGAGATGATGGAGACAACTTTTATGTCATAGAACGGTAGGAGATGGAGCTTTGCAATTGTGTGGCCACACTTAACTGGATTCATGATTCAGGGCAGATGCTTTATCCTATTCTTTATTCAGCCCAGAGAGGCTTAGGGCCAGGTGAACAAGCTTCCCAAAGCCTGTGATAGTCCACAGCTTGTCCCTCTCTACCAATGCTGTCCTGAGTCCTCAGCACAACTCTTATTTGAAGAGCCATCATCTAGAGTAGAAAGTCTCCTTTAGGCCAGGGTGTGGTGGCTCACACCTGTAATCTCAACACTTGTGGATCACCTGAGATCAGGAGTTTGAGACCAGTCTGGCCAATATGGTGAAACCCTGTATCTACTAAAAATACAAAAATTAGCCGGGCGCGGTGGCACACCTGTAATCCCAGCTACTTGGGAGACTTGAAAAAAAAATTATCATAAATACAGGTTTCCCAGGTTAATGTTCTACTACTTTTGCTTTATTAAGTTATTGTCAAGGCTGGGTGCAGTGGCTCACGCCTGTAATCCTAGCATTTTGGGAGGCTGAGGCAGGCGAATCACTTAAGGTCAGGAGCTCAAAATCAGCCTGGCCAATGTGGTGAAACCCCATCTCTAATAAAAATGCAAAAAAGAAAAAGAATTTAGCCAGGCGTGGTGGTGTATGCCTGTGGTCCCAGCTACCTGAGGCAGGGGAATCACTTGAACCCACAAGGCAGGATATTCTCTTACTTAAGTGTAGAACAATTATAAAAATCACAAATTAACATTTATATAATACTACATCTAATTACGGACCTTATTCACATTTTTCTAATTATCCTCCTCATTTTTGAGATTCTTTTGATCTCCATCTAAGTAGCTGTGCTAGATTCATTGGTTGCCTTTCCTCTTGAGCCTTTTCTTATTCAGGTTCTTAACAGAAAATACTCTCCCTCTTTGAGTAACCTTTGGGTTCTGGCTACCTGTGACAAATTATTACAATTAATGGAAATGTTTTAATTAGAGTAAAGATGACATAAATAATATCTTCTCAGAGAAAAGACTTTTGTCTTCATCTTTTATGCTAATGACAATAGTTTTGTTTTTTTGAGACAGAGTCTTGCTCTGTGTCACCAGGCTGGAGTACAGTGGTCCGATCTTAGCTCACTGCAACCTCCACCTCCCGGGTTCAAGTGATTTTCCTGCCTCGGCTTCCCAAGTAGCTGGGACTACAGGCGTGCGCCTCCATGCCCAGCTAATTTTTGTATTTTTAGTAGAGATAGGGTTTCACCATGTTGGCCAGGATGGTCTTGATCTTTTTATCTCATGATCCACGTGCCTCAGCCTCCCAGAGTCCTAAGATTACAGGTGTGAGCCACTGCGCCTGGCCCAGTATATTTTTTAAATAAAATTATAAATATAATATTTGTTTGGGTTTTTTTTTTTTTTGGAACCAAATGGTTTTTTGTTTTTTTAAGACAGAGTCTTGCTCTGTTGCCCAGGTTAGAGTGTAGTGGTGCAATCCCAGCTCACTGCAACCTCCACCTCCCAGGTTCAAGCGATTCTCCTGCCACTGCCTCCTGAGTAAATGGGATTATAGGCACCTGCCACCACACCCAGCTAATTTTTGTATTTTAGTAGAGATGGGTTTTAACCATGTTGGCCAAGACTTAATATTTTTTAGAGTGTTGCTCTGTTGCCCGTGCAGGATTGCAGTGGTGCAATCTTGGCTCACTGCAACCTCTGCCTCCTGGGTTCAAGCTATTCTTCTGCCTCACCCTCCTGAGTAGCTGGGATTACAGGCGCATGCCACAATGCCTGGCTAGTTTTTGTATTTTTAGTAGATACAGGGTTTTGCTATGCTGAGGTGGGCGGATCATGAGGTCATGAGTTCGAGACCAGCCTGACCAACGTGGTGAAACCCTATGTCTATAAAAAATATAAATTAATTAATTAATTAATTAATTAAAAAAATGATGTAGTATTTTTTTTTAAAAAGGTTGGGGGAATGGAGGGGAGGGAAAAAGAAATTAGCTGGGCATGGTGGTGCATGCCTATAGTTTCAGCTAATTGGAAGGCTGAGGTGGGAGGATCACTTGAACCCAAGAGGTTGAGTCTGCAGTGGGCAGATTGTAACACTGCACTCTAGCCTGGGGGACAAAGTGAGACCCTGCCTCAGAATAAAAGAAAAAAGAATGTGGTGATTAACAAATAGGAAAGGGCTGACCACAGTGGCTCACGTCTGTAATCCCAGCACTTTGGGAGGCCAAGGCAGGCAGATCACAAGGTCAGGAGTTCGAGCCCAGCCTGTCCAATATGGTGAAACCCCACCTCTACTAAAAAATATAAGAATTAGCTGGGTGTGGTGGCTTGCACCTGTAGTCCCAGCTCCTCGGGAGGCTGAGGCAGGAGAATTGCTTGAACCTGGGAGGCGGAGGTTGCAGTGAGCCGAGATCAAGCCACTGCCCTCCAGCCTGGTCGACAGAGACTCTGTCTCCAAAAAAAAAAAAAAAAAAGAAAGAAAGAAAAGAAAGATTATCATTCAAGTAAAAAGGTACAGCTCTGGCCTCAACAAGTTCAGTGGTCAAGTTGGAGAGACAGACCTTTAAATAGATAATTATTACATAATGTGGTGGTAACAACAATGATAAAAACATGCCCCATTACTTAGAGGAGGACCTCAATGAGAAGTCAAGAGAGTTCCTCTGCAGTGTTGCTGCCTGAAATGAGTTCTTGTCACTCCCAAAGTTAAATGCTAGTGTCCCCTGGAGGAAACACTAGAAACACTGAATTCCATGTTTCCTATTAATGACCTTATTACTTTTGCCTTGTCTGTAAAGGCCTAGTACAGGTTAGCTTTCCCACTGAGTGGTAAGCTCCCTGAGAGCAGGGTTAGTGGCACATTCTCTGCTTTTCTTTTAATATGTGATGTGTAGTGATTTTTCAGACAGATGGAAGTTCTTTGTAGGAGATTTAGAATATAAAAAAATAAAAACAGGATAAAATTAATTTAGGCATAATCTAATTACCAGTCTATACTTCTGTGCTTTACTGTTGAGATCAGACACCTCACCCAAAATTTGGTTGAGATATCAAGACTGATGACACTACATACACACTAAAAGGGTATGAAAAGGTTTATTACTTACATGTTGAACCTTTTTAGAGAGAGCAGGGGAGGCTCCCAGACAGATCCAAAAGACTTCAGATAGCAGGCAAGGTATGATTGGCTTGGGATTTTATGGTGGTTAGAAGGTAGGGTTAGGTGAGGGTACTCTTACGCATGGGCTGGCATTTGTGTTGGTTGAACTCCCCATCAGCACCAAAGGAGGGAGCGCCCAGGCTTTCTTACCAGCTTGCCCAGATATGGGGCAGAAGAGAAAGGGTTTGAAAGCTGTCAACAATCAAACATCAAAAATGGAGTCAACTAATGGAGTTACCTTTACATACTTTTTTTTGACATTAAATCATACATTGTGTGATTTAATTTTTTAAGTATTTTAAGCATTTATAGAGTACAGTATTATTTTGTTCTTATTATCAATATTATTATTATTATTTTTGAGACAGAGTCTCACTCTGCCACCCAGGCTAGAGTACAGTGGCTCGAGCTTGGCTCACTGCAACCTCCGCCTCCCAGGTTCAAGTGATTCTCCTATCTCAGCCTCCCAGGTAGCTAGGATTACAGGCAGGTGCCACCACGCCCGGCTAATTTTTGTATTTTTAGTAAAAACAGGGTTTCACGGGAGAGAGATCCAAGATGGCCGATTAGCAGCAGCTCAGGATTGTAGCTCCCAGTGAAAGCGCAGAGAGTGAGTGGATGCCACAATTTCAGACGAATTTTTGTTGCCCACAAACTGGGAGATTCCCAGCAGAGGAGCCCCATAGTTGCCAGCGCAACTCTTTTGGCCGGCGCGGCTGTTTTGCCGGCGCACCAGCGTGGTGCTTCTCAGTGCGGAGTATACGGGACTTGGTGCCCTTTGAGTCGGGCTTGGCTGGTCTCATCCCCACAAGGAGAACAGCAATTGGAAGTGCTGAGGACTGAGAGTTTCACAGCAAGCACAGCTGAACTCGGGAAGGCCCAGCTCTATGGGGAAGGGGTGTCCGCCAAAGGAAAACTAAGAAACAGAAAAAACTTCATCACCAACAAGCCGGACGCCCACTCAGACCCAATCTGAAAGTCGGCAATTACAAAGACGACAGGTGGATAAATCCACAAAAATGGGAAGAAACCAGTGCAAAAAGGCTGA